>SAYR01045709.1:96404-133674 GCA_004382745.1 Argopecten irradians irradians | reverse complement strand
ATTCTACCACATCTGTGAGTAGAGAAGAAGATTTTTGAAATTTTACTCAATTTTACCCCTTTTGGCCCCTCCCACAGCCCCCTGGGGGGTGGGGACCATATAATTCACAATTTTTATTGGCCTTATGCCTAAGAAGGTTTGTGCAAAATTTCATTGAAATTGCTTCAGCAGTTTTGGAGAAGAAGTCAAAAATGTAAATTGTTTACGGACATATGACGGACGACGCACACCGCACGACGCACGACGCACGACGGACGACGGACGACGACGGACAAAAGGCGATTAGAATAGGTCACTTGAGACTTCGTCTCAGGTGACCTAAAAACCTCCACTACGACCCACATAGGAAAAAAGGCATTATCACGTCAGAAAATTGTAATTGTTCTAGCTATATGAGTTTGGCTGCTTCCTGGACACCAAATTACACCATGGTTTAATATTTTTTCTATCTATTTTTCCCCTAATATTACTATAAATTATTACCAGAGGGATCTTGGCGCCCACCAAAGAATGATCTATATCTGACAAAGGAAAGATGGATCTTTTCTCTACTTTTTAAACTTTTTCAAACATACTACATATAAAATTTGAGACAGATCGCTTCAGTACCTTTTGAGAAATAGTGGTAACAAACTTCAGCATCTGATGATGGTGGGCTAATAATAGCATTTAGCATTTTTGTGATTTTAAAACTTTCCTTTGTCTTATTGTATTTCCTATTGTTAATTCTATATCATGTAAAAAATCATTTGGGTTTAAAGGGACAGATATTGCTTTGAAAAATCGTTGTCCACACAGTTAGATCATGACTTCTTTGCAGGACCAGTATAAATATATAATACTTATATCAAAACTATAGAAAAAGGCTCTGATAACATCAAAAGGAGCTAAAATCCAGAATTTCTTTTGAGATATTTTCTGTGGCTAATTTTCATTTATAGTTCTTTAAAAAGTCTAATCTCATTTTTTTCTATGAAGAGATAAAAATTGAAATCATTGACCATCTGTTTTCCTAAAACTATTAGAAATGACAGGTAATATTTATTGGAACTGGAGTTAGATTTAGAAGATTCATTTATACTGAGAATTCTCTTTCAGTTCTTTTTTTCATATTTGCATATTGCAATTTTTTCTGCCCTTGTAGATACTAGATTGTGACGTCATATTTTACTATGACATTACATTTTACAAAGAAAATGACACGAGTTTAGCTCAAAATAATAAAGTCACATGAGGCCCACCTGCAAGGGCAGATATAGGAGGAAGTTAAATTGGCAAATCAAATCATACAAATGCATGTATACAGCACAGTCTGTCTACCGGGAAATTTAATTTTCTTCAAATTGTACAGTTGTTCTCACAGCAAAATCAATATTGTGTTCAGTTAGAGAGAAACAAAACTGACATTGACTGAAAACTACATTTCAATTCAAATATTAGTCATAACATTTTTATGTACACTGTCTGTATGTAATCTGTAGAAGTGACACTCAAATATAAACAAAATTAATTTATCGAGAACCAAGCATAATTGCCACATTGCTTCAAAGCTACAATAAGATATAAGAAACGACACAAAGCAAGTTTTTACATTTTCAGTCTGCATTTAATTCAAAGTACTGGTAAGTTAAATTGAAGCCAAAAAAAGGGGGAGGGGCGCTTATAGGGATGGGAAAGCTAATTATTGGGTGAAATATGGTAGGTATGTAACTCAACCTTTAGTTTGTTCTCCCATTGGTTTAACATAATGATGAGGTAAATTGTAGCTAGTGTTTTTATTTGGTCAATTTTGGTAGTAATTATATTGTATGGTAATTTAGCATTACTGCTGTGGTACCACAGTGCAGTAATCAACATCTTATTTCTCAAATTTTTTTCTTTTACAACTGAAAAAAATCCAGGAACGTAGAGACCAGGAAATAAAGCGCAATCACGATAGAAATTAATACCAGTAACACTTTTCATCTGAATTACAGAGTTACTGAGATGGGTTGTAAGATAATCAGCAAATGAAGCCACAAAGCTGGAAATGTCCTGATTACTTGTTGACGATCTCCAGGCAACATGTTACTGGATATAGGTTCAAACTTCTTAGTAATTAAACTTATCTTAAATCAGCCTACAAGGCAATGATACAAGCAGAAATTCACTTTGATTACTGATATTTATCACTGAAGGGCACTAACCTTTCCCAGATTTTTTTAAATCCTGAAAAAGTAAAATATCAGTGATTGATTTACAATGGGTGTTCTGCTAATTGCAATGATAACATACCCATGCAAGGATGGAGATTCTGATTTTACCTAGATCTATTTTGTTACATCTACTGTCGACTGATCATAACTTAGTACATAAGATAAACTAGTACCCATAGATAAGAGAGAAAATCAACAAATGATCCATAAACCTGTACTAGCTCTGTAACCATCAAATAGATGGCCACTGCATGGAACCTTTAGTGCAAGACAAAATGGTATCACAGGATTGAAAGTAGGATCCATTGATGAGCAACAATAGGTCTGACTCAATGAGTATTGAATGGTGCTAAAAGTAAATGGTTTTAATGAATCTAGTCTACATTCTATCTTAAAAAAAACCCACTGTATTTAAATTTTATCATTAATTTTAATGAAAGCTAACCTTATTGCACTGCCTTCTAAACGAACTCTTTATAGTTATTGAGGAAATGAAGATACCTTACATTTACCAAGTAATAACACAGTCTATCAATAGCTACATTTAACACTAAAGATTACCATGGCAACAGTTCACAAAGAAACATAATAGTAATTGCCACTACATGCAGATATTGATGCTGTAAAACGCTCCTGTTTGATTTGTAAGGTCTGAATCAATATCATCTTGCTACGGTTATGGCCAGGTAACGATGGTTTTTGTATGGTCACCTGAAACTCGTTATCAGAAGCTTCCAACAACTTGCTGACGATGGTCTGACATAGCTGAGGTCTAACCACTAACCAAGCTCGTGATGTCAATAAATGATCACATTACCAGATCTACAGTCTTTGATGAATCATAATATATTTTTGAATAAAACCATGCATTTCCTTCATGTCATTATGATTTGCAAACTACAATAGTGCTTGATACAAAAGAAGGTTGCTGACTCTGAAGTCGATAGCAGTTTTAACTCAGAGTTACTAGGATGGTTCTCAAGGTCAGAGGTCAGAGTTTGGTTCTCTAGGTCAGAGTTTGGTTCTCTAGGTCAGAGTTTGGTTCTCTAGGTCAGAGTTTGGTTCTCTAAGTCAGAGAGTGGTTCTCTAGGTCAGAGTTTGGTTCTCTAAGTCAGAGTTTGGTTCTCTAGGTCAGAGTTTGGTTCTCTAGCTCAGAGTTTGGTTCTCTAGGTCGCCGGCTTGGTTCTTTTAACGCTATAACAGCTATGGGACCGAGGTAAAGATGTCCTGACATATTACCACACATCCTCCACCTCAGACTGAGTCACAAGTGTGATTCCCATTTTGACTCAGCAGAGTGGTCAACTAAACCAAACTGCTATAAGCCCTGCTGCTGGCTCCAGAATTGCCAGTTTGGTTCTTTATTACTTAAGCCTGACACTTCTTGAACATACTACAGTAAGTTTTATCTTTCTTCACTTCTTTATAGTCATTGAGTAAAAAATTCTTAAGAATTAAGTTTGTCAACTAGGTTTTTGTTATAATATAACCACCATCTAAGTTGGAACACCCTGTGAAACCCAACCTTGAAACCAAAGGGGAATCAGAGGTCGATGGTTGTAGTATATATAATTTATATATCTTTGATATATTAAGCTGCATTATCAAATCTACTTCAATTTATTTTTTTTACATATATACAGTAGTTCAAAATATAGGTTTGAAGGTAGTTAAAAGGTACAGTCTGTACTGACTGCTGAATGGTGGATTTTTTTCTCTGGGTACTCAACCCTACTTTCCTCCATGTCCTATACCTGGTATATCATTGAATGACCTTTGCTCTTGATAGGACATTAAAACAATCATATACCAACAAAATTATCAGTACCAGGTACATTAATGTAATACCTTAGCTCAGTCAGTACAATTGGGCACATCTGCCAGAATGAAACTTTTACTGGAACGTTAATTGCTGTCAGTAGGTGGCTGCTGTACTCGCCTAGAATGTGTAAATGTACAATAAAATAGTACATGGGAACAATTATCCTGCTATACTTCCTGGTTTGAGAGAACCTCCAAATGATATCGATCCCCATCTACATATATATATATATGTAATAGTTCAAGACAACACCTCTACTTACTCTAGGTATTTAGATGTGTAGAAAGTATTGGTAATTTTATGCTGAAACAGCATTGAACATCTCTTGACTGACGACTAGTAGTCCTGCTTTTTGTCAAAATATTTTCAAAGTTCGTCATATTTGTTTATCACTTAACTTTCTCATATTCGCCACTAATTCTACGACTTTGAACAGGTCTTCCACTTCCAGAAGGTGTTAATCTGAACAGTCTTGAATGGTTTGTCTATAGCTTGTACAATTATGGTGGCCTCAGATCTATTTTTAACCTCGAGTCTAGGACTGGCCCAGGTTTGTTGACATGAAGAGCTAATCCATGGTTTGGTTTGGCTTTAGTAATTCTATGTCCTTTTAACAACCAAGATTATTTATTTACGGATGTGCCAGGTTTGTTAATGGAGGAAAGCGGGAGAAAAATGACTGACCAACGTGTAATCAGTGAATGTCCAACATGGGATTCAAACTCGTAACCATGAGTTGGAGGGCTTGTGCTTGATGACGAGACATCTTAACCATTCCGCCACCGCAGCCTCTATTACAATGAATTGCACCATGGTGGAAACAGAGAGGGTTTGCTTCAAATGAAGTTTCGCAGTGGGAGATTGTTACATCATTCCGAAAGTTTCTTTGATGTGGTCACAGACCCCATCACAGGTAACCTTCACCCCATCACAGACATTTTGACGAGAATTGAAACCACTCCCACACAATTGCAAATCCATGGCGCCTTTTGATTGGTTAGTCACATTTGAAACTTATGCTGCTGAACCTTTGATTGACATTGGATTTCATCAGGCTCACATGCATATTGTAATATTCTAAAAATCAAAATCGCTGGCATGTACCGCACAATAACAATCCGATATATTGATACCACAGCAAAGTTAACATATATGATGATGCACATTCAAAAATCGAATTATGGAAATATCAGCAAGGATTTATAAGTGAGACTATACGTCCTTGATATCACATATTTTAAGACTCATTCATATGTGTATAACTGTATATGAAGGATAGGGATATTCTACCCGAAGGTCACAAAATGTAAAATCCGGGGATTGCCAAGACTCATACATGTACCATGATGTTTTATTGCAATTTCACTACTATGAATTTCCACCATCTTGAAATAAATTTGAACAAAAACCTGTCTGCAAGTCAATTCTCCAAATATGAAAATTGTGTGATATTTTAAACGCAAATCCCGTTGTTTTTATCTTTTACTTATAAAGTAAACCCAGCCTAGTTTCTGAAAACAAAAGTTTAAATTTTAACGGGAAAATAGTAATTAAAATGTATGTATTACCTGTATATTTAAACTTCATTTATGGATATCCAACCCTGTACTACAGGTCCGGCATAAGTCATATATGTATCACAAGACCTATTTTTTGAAAACTATCAGTGTCGTTTAGTAATACTCACAAAGATATTTTGGTGAAATCACATATTTAGTGATTATTGAAGGCATAATAAGGTTAAGAATTGAGTTCTGATTTTTATACACTATGATCAGTATTAATTCTAAAAAGTATCAAAGAAATTATAAGAATGCATGAGAATATGGGCACCTACATCCTCGATATTCCAAGATTCAAAATTTGTTTCTTACAATGTACGTGTTACAGAAGGTCATAATGAAAAAAAAACAAGTGAAGAAAGAATAGAGAAAACTAAATAAATTCTTGACAGAGATAACTGATGCTGCATGATGACATTTTTCGAATACATAATTTTTTTTATGATTGTATTCATTTATCAATTACATGTATGTGCATATATGACATGCATGTTATGTATAATGTACATTTAACGGAGTATGTTAATAAGTCAACCAATATTTAAGGAGGTAATTGAGAATTACATAGAGAGTGCATCCCTATCTTTTTTTGTAAAATAGAAAAAAAATGGATTTATATAGTAATATTTCGGTATGAAAGTTTATCTCAAAGCTAGTATTGACTCATTTTTACAAATCTAGAAATGGTGAGGCTCGTATCCAGCACAATCAATACAAAAGGGACATAATATGTCCTAACCTTTTGGTTCCCCGTTTTTGAAGGGTACATTTCTGGAATGTCAATGATCGGAGTCTATGGTATACTTGTACAATGTACATGTACAGGAATGTCTGGTTAGCATGCATGTGGTCAGTGTTCGTATGGATGTTATTTGACTTAACAGTACACAACCTTTTTCAATGCTGAAAATACAGAAGTAAATGTCATGATTATGAGCTGTAAAATCAATGTAGTATTAAAGTACATCTGATTGTGTGTCATTTTTTTTAAATAAAGAGTATATATATATTACGTGGCTCTGCTACTGTCGGACACCTTCACTGACTCCAGGTAAGTGACCAATCAGAATGCGCAGGAAGGGCTTTCAACCAAAACCATAAACAAACCGTTACTTGTACTTTGTCCAAATGTTCACGGTTACTTCAAAGGAACGTGGCGAGCAGCAGAACGATTGTTTCCACCATGGTGCAATTCATTGTACAACTAATCGAGAGACAGCAGCATAGGGCTTACCCAGATATGGAATGCTAGAGTTTATCTACAGTTGTAAGCTGATGTATGATAAATACTTAAAAATTAAAATATGGTATGAGAAATAAGCTGGGCATAGGTATGTCAACCCATAAGTGCCCAAGGCATTTTAAAAATAGAAAAAAAAAGTTTTGATTGATTTAGTCTTGTGATCCAGGCAATTAAAATGAGGTCTCAAGAAGGGGGTGGGGTGCGTATTGGGTCGAATATTGTAACCACAGAACTTTAATCGCTGGCATATGATGGGCATAGGGCTTTTACTGAGGGCTTTGATGAAATTGAAGAAATTTGACTTTGTGATTCTTAATTGCTTATGGTAATACTTTAAAAGATTGGATTACTTATCATAGTTTTGGAATGATACCTGCTCGGAGACTTTGAAAATAAGACAGACTTAAAAGCAGACTGCCTAGAGCTGGAAAAGGAGTCTGGGATTCCTTACCAAAAAAAATAAGTTGCAGATTATTTCAGGATAGTTTTCTTCAAAATGCCTGCTTCAAATTTTTGCGCTAAAAATACCAGTATCTGTTTTTTGAGTTGCTAACCTCTAATCTTAAGTGGTATTTCATTATGGACAAAATTTATTGTGTATCCACAGAAAAATACTACCGGTACATATAATATTAATTGTGTATTGGATGTTCAAATGGGAAATTGTCTTTTGAAGCAGATGCTCAGGGGTTTTCTGGTACACTCAATATGATGTCAGTGTATGAAACTTGAAACAAAAGCAGCGAGTAGTTGTTCAGTTCTGAAAATCGTTCTGATACTATTTCCAATGTCTTTCCATCACTCAATACATCCTCAACAATGCCAAAGCTTCATTTCCATCATTGCGATTGTATAAAAGAGAGAATCCTGAGTCTAAAATGAAACTAACAATTTGTTGATTGAATCAATCAGAGCTCTGAGTGACTTGGTCAAGATCTTGACCAAAAATGGTGGACCTGACCTGTCTTTATATGACTAAAAACGCCGTCAGCTTAGCAGAGATAATTGGTACTAAGACAGGTAACCCAGTCCATTACTGTTTTTTATTTTTCATTTTTAATGATCATAAACTATTATCAGGGTTTTTGCAAGCCTTTATAGGGTCTGGTAGAAGGACCCATTTCCCAAATTCAGTCAGTATTTTTCAAAATGCAGTAAAATTAAATTAAAACCCCAAATATAATGTCTTATATCACACCTATGACATCAGTAAAAATTAAATGTAGAAGTTGAAGAATATTATCATATCATTTAAAGAAACAGCTAAACCTTCTTTGTTAATTACAGATTAATTTCCCCATTATCATATTATTTCATCAAAATTGTGATGAAAATTTTAACAAAATAATGCTGATAATATTTTCCCAATTTTTGAAAAACACCGATGATATTTTCCCAATATTTGCTAGGGGTCCTTTCTTCCAAACAGCTGACAAAAACCTGACGATTACAACAGGCATCACATAGCCAAATATCTTTTTTTTTTATTTCAACAAAGCCCTAAATAACAGTTAGAGAGATTCAGGTAATAAATACAGTATTCAGTGTACAATATTCAGTTAATGACACCAAATGACATTGGTAAGCCTGTCTTTATAGACAGGTGCCCTTTATACAGAGGTCAATTATGATGAATATGTCCTTTTTAGACAGGTGCCCTTTATATTGGGGGTCAATTACATAGTAAACAGCACCAAATGGCATTGATAAGCCTGTCTTTAGAGACAGGTGCCCTTTACACAAAGGTCAATTATTACCCCAAATAGAGCTGATGAGTCTGTCTTTTATAGACAGGTGTGAGGAGTTCAGTTTCACCAACATTCCCTTTAAGGGATTCCTTAACTGCAATTTACCACAGAATAGCATTAATACTAGATGTTAAAGAAAACTCTGATGTTAAGAGCTTAAATTACAAGTTAAGGAATGTTGATGCAACAGCACCATGTGAAACAGGGCTAAGTTACTGATGTCTTCATATTTGTACAATGATGTTAAATTCTGGGTGGTGTCACTGAAAGTATCTACATATTGTATCAGAGATTAGTGTATGTATATGTTTATATAATCATCTGATTCTAGAATATCTAAATGTTGTTTATTGTGACAATGTGATCTCCATACTATTTTTTCAGATTTTACACGTTTTCAACAACAGATCATTCATTATATTGTAAAGTGAAATGGACCATTTCCAAAAACAATATCTAAAACTGCAACGAGGAATAATATCCCATGAAGGCACACATTTTCTCTACCTGTAAGATTCACAGCTGAGCTATGTGATTGAACTATGCACTAATACTATCAGGGAATCTAGGATGATAATTACAGGATTAGATAGAAGCAGTGATTTGAGTTGAAAAGATTTTTTATAGATTTGCTTGTAAAATAACTATTTGTGCTAATAGTGAAACAGCTTCACAGGAGAAAATCGATGGAATTTACATCGGTATTCAAACCTTTCAATTACGCAGATAGCTTTTGCTACCTCATCAAAGGTTTAGCCTACTCTATCGGTACCTAATCGAGGGTTATTCAATGTTAATCAATTGTCCCTTCATCAGAGAACTAGAAGTTCAAACAAGACAAAAAATCATATCCTACCTTTTGTCCTGCCTTCCGTTTATGTCGATCCATCGTGGTGCCAAATGAAGTTGTTACTGAAATCCTCCTTGTCAAAGCGACTTCTGTAGCTAGATATAACAATAGATCACGCAGATCTTCTAAGGATGATAAGGCTTAATTCTTATTGCTTAGGCAAAGACGGCAGTATTAATTCGAACCTATCATCTTCATATCAATAAATCTGTGGCTTCAAATGCCAAAGTCAATTTGCAGACCTGTCGTGAAATCCGCGAATTGTTTAGAAATTGTCCTGGAACTGTATTCGTTGTTTACATGGGTCGTCATCAGCGAGCACACATGCATGTCATTTCGAACTGTTGGCTCTCTGCCATTCTGTGTACGTTCGTCTGCTCTGCTGATTATGTCTCTACAGTCACGTGCTTGGCCAATCAATTTTGAAGCTAAGCAGAAGTTGTGTTCTGGCTACAGGTAAACGCCATCCTCCACCAAACTCTAGCTTCTAGTGTCTACCACCGATCCACTTCCTAAACAAATCGATTTTCTTATGAGAAAGTTGTACGAGTTGTCTTTCCTGAATTGATGCAGACGCAAGTAATTATATAATTGGCGGGAAAATTGTTGTCCGTAAGCGCGTTAAGTCAATGATGTGTTTAATCCTTGTATAATGTATGTTACTTTATTATTTTTCGATAAAATCGATATCATTGTAAACCCTGCATAGGCTTCAAACCGACGTATTGACTTACATCTCTTTATTTATTTGTACACGAACAAAGTGTATGCACATGCACATAAATTATAGTCACTTTATGTGTACATGTACGTAAGCAGACTGTTAGCTGATATTTAGGGCAATGGCGTGCACTGTGTATTATATACATGTACACTATATTACAGGTAATGTATTAAAGTTGTCTGGCTATAGGCTAGAACGATTTACTTTTTTATCAATGGAAATAAAAATCATAATTAATCAATAAATTCATCATTTCTCAAGCCTAGAAATGAAGTTACAAACAGCGGTCCAACTTATAACGTTGTAAGATTGACGACAACATGACATACTAATACTTAAAGCAAGTGCGAATTAAATTGGTCGAACTTGTCTAAACCTTAACTTTTTAACGTTGTTCATTATATGTGTTACTTTACATTTATGTGTATATATCTAACTATGTTTTTTTCCTATTTTCATACATGACATTAATTTATCTCTTGCCAGGTAACAAATTACTATGCGAAATCGAGTATGGAAATTAGAAAGTGCTTTCTGTCCTCATACCCTTGTAACTAACTTTGTAAAAGAATGAGTGTATGAATGTTTGCGACACAACATCTATTTTGTGTTTGTTTAGTTGTTTTATAGCATTGCAATGGAATGTCTTTGAAAATCAAAGAAATATAAAAATAAATATTGATCGAACTTGTTTGATTATAAATTATACAGGATTTAGGCAATGGTTTGTAGTCAAGCATAGGTCCCATTGACCATAAGTTCTTGACAAAATATATGGCAATGTATATTTAAGTGTGGTATCTATAAAAAAACAGCAAGATTGATAAATACTTTAATGTAATACCTGCATTTATTTACACATCATAAACATAGTAAAAAGTTTAAATAATAAAAAAAAACACGTTTTGATAGCTGAATACGGTTGTTGTGTAACGTAAACCTAAACAAATAGCATAACACTTGCGTTTTAAATGGTGAGTGTTATTACATGTATGAAAACAAACCGAATGAGTTATTGATATTATCGTTAGGTGGTAGACATCTAGCTACAGTGATAGCAACCCCTGGGACTTAGAGGATGTGTAATAGCGTACTAGTCAATTAAAGCAGACATTCGTACTGGGATAAAGGTGAAATAAGAACTGCTGAATTTTAAAAGATTGCGATTGTTGATTGTGATTTTACTGAGTTCGACACACTGTCACCCTCAATACACCAGGGGTTACTGTCACTATCGTTATATCCACCCCTGGACTATCTCATAGTAAAAAAAACTGACCAATTATTTCACTCCAAACTTACAACAAAGTTACATTAATACGCATGGTGGGTCTTCAGTGGATGTAGCAAACATTAGAATGCATGAACTGGAGTACAGGGAATATAAAGGTCACCAGAACGTGACCCCTAATGGGTTATTGTTAGACCATGATTAACTGAGCTCCGGGGAATATAAAGGTCACCGGAACGAGACCCCTAATGGGTTATTGTTTGACCATGATTACCTGGGGTAAAAGGAATACAAAGGTCACCAGAACGTGACCCCTAATGGGTTATTGTTAGACCATGATTAACTGGAGTACAGGGAATATAAAGGTCACCAGAACGTGACCCCTAATGGGTTATTGTTAGGCCATGATTAACTGGAGTACAGGGAATATAAAGGTCACCAGAACGTGACCCCTAATGGGTTATTGTTAGTCCATGATTAACTGGAGTACAGGGAATATAAAGGTCACCAGAACGTGACCCCTAATGGGTTATTGTTAGACCATGATTAACTGAGCTCCAGGGAATATAAAGGTCACCGGAACGAGACCCCTAATGGGTTATTGTTAGGCCATGATTAACTTGTGTACAGGGAATATAAAGGTTACCAGAACGCGACCCCTAATGGGTTATTGGTAGGCCATGATTAACTGGAGTACAGGGAATATAAAGGTCACCAGAACGTGACCCCGAACGGGTTATTGTTAGGCCATGATTAACTGAGCTACAGGGAATATAAAGATCACCAGAACGTGACCCCTTATGGGTTATTGTTAGGCCATGATTAACTGGAGTACAGGGAATATAAAGGTTACCAGAACGTGACCCCTTATGGGTTATTGTTAGGCAATGATAAACTGGAGTACAGAGAATATAAAGGTCACCAGAACGTGACCCCTAATGGGTTATTGTTAGTCCATGATTAACTGAGCTACAGGGAATATAAAGGTCACCAGAACGTGACCCCTTATCGGTTATTGTTAGTCCATGATTAACTGAGCTACAGGGAATATAAAGGTCACCAGAACGTGACCCCTTATGGGTTATTGTTAGGTCATGATTAACTGGAGTACAGGGAATATAAAGGTTACCAGAACGTGACCCCTTATGGGTTATTGTTAGGCAATGATAAACTGGAGTACAGGGAATATAAAGGTCACCAGAACGTGACCCCTAATGGGTTATTGTTAGTCCATGATTAACTGGAGTACAGGGAATATAAAGGTTACCAGAACGTGACCCCTAATAGGTTATTGTTAGTCCATGATTAACTGGAGTACAAGGAATATAAAGGTCACAAGAACGTGACCCCTAATGGGTTATTGTTAGACCATGATTAACTGGAGTACAGGGAATATAAAGGTCACCAGAACGTGACCCCTAATGGGTTATTGTTAGTCCATGATTAACTGGAGTATAAGGAATATAAAGGTCACCAGAACGTGACCCCTAATGGGTTATTGTTAGACCATGATTAAATGGGCTACAGGGAATATAAAGGTCACGAGAACGTGAACCCTAATGGGTTATTGTTAGACCATGATTAACTGGAGTACAGGGAATATAAAGGTCACCAGAACGTGACCCCTAATGGGTTATTGTTAGACCATGATTAAATGGGCTACAGGGAATATAAAGGTCACCAGAACGTGAACCCTAATGGGTTATTGTTAGACAATGATTAACTGGAGTACAGGGAATATTAAGGTTACCAGAACGTGACCCCTAATGGGTTATTGTTAGTCCATGATTAACTGGAGTACAGGGAATATAAAGGTTACCAGAACGTGACCCCTAATGGGTTATTGTTAGACCATGATTAACTGAGCTACAGGGAATATTAAGGTTACCAGAACGTGACCCCTAATGGGTTATTGTTAGTCCATGATTAACTGGAGCACAGGGAATATAAAGGTTACCAGAACGTGACCCCTAATGGGTTATTGTTAGACCATGATTAAATGGGCTACAGGGAATATAAAGGTCACCGGAACGTGAACCCTAATGGGTTATTGTTAGACAATGATTAACTGGAGTACAGGGAATATAAAGGTTACCAGAACGTGACCCCTAATGGGTTATTGTTAGTCCATGATTAACTGGAGTACAGGGAATATAAAGGTTACCAGAACGTGACCCCTAATGGGTTATTGTTAGACCATGCTTAACTAAATACCGGTGTTGAAATAGGTAGTCTTGTAAAACCAGTTTTCATTTCATTACAATAATTCTATTCATTAGACAAAATAAGTAATGCCACTCATAATACGATGTATTGACAGGAATGATCGCCATTACTATCTCAAGGGCTTATAAAGGCCTAGACTGCTGCCAAATCCTATTGATTTATTCAACAAAATTGTTTTTTTTGTTTGTTTGTTTGATTTATTAAAGATGCTCCACCGCTGACAAATGTTTTTTTTTCACTATCAAAAACAGGAGCAAACGATTTAGTATTTTTCTTCAATTACAAAAGTTACTTACTTTACACCATTACCACCATTGAAAAGTTTAAGCTTCTAATTTTACTTCAAGTTAAAAATATGAAAAATAATTAATTGCATCCCGAAAAAATTCCGTGTCACTATATCCTATACGGAATAAAGTACTGATTGCGCATGCACCAAAGGCAAAATAAATTATTTCATATTATTTTTTTTGTGTTAATTAGACATATATATACACGAGTAAACACCAATAATTGTTCAAATGATGAATATCATTTATGCTATGTTGGCGGTGGAGCATCTTTAACGTCCTATTAACAGCTACATTGTATGGTCATTGAATGAAAGTACTGTCTCAAAACACTCTAATTTTACTGAGATTGTAATTAGTTCGTTAGAAACAAAACCTATTACAAAGAAACACCAGTTTTTAGAATAGTCATTATTCAGTTATTATGATAAATGGTTAATGTGTCTAACATAAAAATTTTAAGGGTGGAAATGATACACGGACACCTTTTGGTCCTAATTTTGGCTGGATTTTGGCACAAAATGGAACGGTTATTACATAAAAAGTGTCGATTCCCGATATCACTCGAATGTTTTACCTATTTTTTCCTGAAAATAAAAAAAAAATCAAATAACGCTAAAACTACATACATATTTCTTTTAGAACCCGAAGTCGGATAAAATTACCAGATAGACACCATGGTTTTCGCCAGAACAAGATACATGTACATATTTTTCACAAGAAAAAAAGTTGATATCAAATGAAAAACCGATTTGACCATGACCTGTTACCCGACAGGAACCACATGAGACTAAAATAGGAATTTAGGTAAACGTTTCTTAATAAAAAAAAAATAACAGGCGACATAAGTCAGGCAGATTTACCTAAAAACGAACAAAAAAATCGAAACAAAAATAAAGTAAATATTAGGTTTAAAAATGCAGTGAATCCGTTTTGATTTTTGCCTTTGTAATTACAAACGAATGCAAAATCTTATCAATGTACGATATATATAATATTCCTACTAAGGAAACCAGCTCTCTTGTAGTTATCTCTCTTATCACATGTTATCAATAAAGCGGTTAGGTATCGAATGGTTTTCCTGGACATTCTAATAGTATAAGTTCGAAGATTGACGAAGATTTCTCCAAGAAGTTTCGACTGATACGAATGCCCCTACTTCCTTATGCTGAACGTTATGGGACAGAAACTATCAAATTTGAATAAACTTTAACAGAACTTGGTGTTCCAACCTGGGGAAAGAAGTCCAAATTTGAGCGAAAGCTCATTGTTTTGCATATATGTGGGTAGTGTATAAGGAATCAATATCATTTTTCTCTTATTGCATTTGGGAATCCGATTCAAATTCCAACTAATTCAGGACCACTACCACCACAGATGACGGGAAGCACATCTAACCTGGTTAAACAGTGGTGATATATTAAACGTCTGTAAACAGACCGTCCATTAAAGGAGTGGTTCTCATATTCTTTACATGCATTGGTGTGTAGTATAGGTAGCCTATTGTATGTTACTCACCAGTCCATGACACAAATTATGGTAACAAAACTTATACATGTATTTACATCGTAGTAGATGAAACATAAAGTTGGTTTGGATTGATAGAATCATTCACTCTCTTTGGGGTGGACTGGAGAATCTCAACCCGAGGGGTAGGTTTCTTAAGTTGTCAAACACGAGGTTATGCCAGCTATCCCGAGGATTGAGATCTCATGTCTCATGGGTGAATGATTCTTTTTCTCGATCTCGTGTAGATTATCTTTACCATAGGGTGAGATAGATAAAACGGTAAAATTGCGGACATTCATGTCCGGGGTAATTGAAATAAAGATATTATATTAGCTTTCTACTGTTTGGCGTGTAAATGTAGACTGAGAACAACTGACAACGGTACATATATAAATGTACACATATTGTGACACCAAATGAGCCTGATAGTGTTACACAGAGTTAACGAGGTACTGTGACAATGTTAGTATAATGCTATGGACCTTGTATATAACAAGTGCTAAGCTGGTTGAAATTTTGAATTTGTCATAGAGGAATTGAATTAAGGAATTGAACAAGTTGTTTACCCGTTGGTTCGTTTGTCGTCATGGCTTCTGCGTTATTTTCTTTTTATCACGGTTAAAACACCGAACATAACACACACTGTTCACTATCACAACGTATTTTTTATTTTATTACCAAGTGTTTACAGCTAAAGTTAGAGAACGAGAAAGTTTTGGACTGTGAGAGTCCACTAAGCAGCTACTACTGGAGATTGGTCGGCTACTATTGCTGCTGTTGTGTCAACATCAGTCACAGTATTGGCTGTTTCAGAGACAGTCTTGGCTATTTCTGAAACTGGTTTAACTGTTTCTGACACAGTCTTAGCTATTTCCGACGGAGCAGTGTTTGCTGTTTGTGATTGAACAGTCGGCTTTTCAGCAGCAAGTGTGGCTTTGGCAGTTGGAGGCATAGAGGATGGTAGGGGGGTCTTGCCAGCCCACTTTGGTGTCCTGTCATACCACTCTTTGAAGTTTAAGTCTGGCAGGAAAGAACATGGGATATGACGCGTGTGTCTTCCACTGTAAAAAACATTCACGTCTTAATACAATAAAAACAAAAAACAAATAATAATCGAATATCATAAGAATAATCAATGTAGCTTCCATGAATATTCCATGAAAATCCTGTCTAGTCTAGTTATCTTTTTTAAAACAAAAACAGGGATGAAATAGAACACTATTGTGACAATGCAATTGTTCAGTTGAGAGATAACATTAAGAAACCGTACGTAAGCTGTACAAATTCAGTGCTTATACCAATACTAAGACCTTTACATAAAGCCCATATTCATTTTAGGGTAAGCAAACATGAGGATTTGGATTTTATTTACGTACCTGATTTTAGGTGTTAGGAAGGCAGTTCGTTGGATGTCGGGGATGTCCATATTTTCACAGATGAGTTTTGATAACTCGATTTTCTTAATGGAATCCAGTTGACCTGAACATCATGCAATGAATTGTGGTATAAACTGATAAAACACGTACACGTGTAGGTGTGATTGCAGCATATATGGACATACGGTATATGGATGTATGTCTCATTTATTCAATCAATGTTTCTTAATTAAAGAGACATACGCAACAACAATCATGAACCAAACAGATATCGTGACTAAAGCATATTTGAAATAAACCGCTAAAGTATGGGCTTCTGCAATACTTAAACACCAAAAAATGAAATCCTGAATGTAATAAAACCGTTTGAGTTGAAGCCATAGTTTATGTAGTACCAGTTATATATGTAATGGAGCAGGATATGGGCCACAATATAAACTCGTTAACAAGATGCTCGATGCAAACCAAAACCTACCGGAAGTGAAACCTGTCGTCGTATCGTTGTTTTCGTACCAGTAACGGTCGCCCACTCTCAATGCGCTGAACTGACGTGAAATGATACAAGCAAATGTTGGTCCGACACTGCCACCGTCTACGTGCACCTCCGACACACCACCGGAGTACAAGTCAATGTCATTGGGGCTTCTGCAATTTTAACAACGTCAACGTGATAGGCAGAGCAACAGACAAATACCAGTGGGTACAAGGTATCAGACAAATTTGTGGTGGGGTAATGGATGTTTGACAGGATTATCTGAGAGAGATTAACTGACAGAGATTAACATTTAGATCCATAGCATCGTACTGCTTTCTGATATATCGGAGTTAACTCTAATATATCAGAATGCTCGGACCGCAGACAGGTAAACAACGATGGTACAGATATTGGTGACAGGTTCAAGTTCTTGTATGAAACAAAGCCATGCCACATACATAGGAATTAGATGTATATACGTGTATATACCTTTTTGTTAATTAAAACCTGTGTCACCTTAGAATAAAGTCATATTTTAATCATATTTGATAAATTCATTTACAAGTTTTTATTAAAGTAATTGTATGTCTCACACGAGTTTCCTAGACAACAGTACTATAAACGACCCTTATAGTTAATATCGTCATCAATGACTACTAATTATACTTATATACAATATTTAGTTTTGTTTATATTGATCCCTCGTAAATTCGAATGCGATGTTCAGGTTCTATTTAAATTTTATAAAAAAAATATCGATTTGTGTTAGTTCTGTTAATTTTGTGGTCTGGACGTTAATATAAATAAAAGGGATCATTATCCCGATAACATTACGTGTATAATTCACTCAGTACAGCAGCTGTTTCGTTGTCGTGATGTTCAAGGCCACCATTCCGCTTCACTTCGAATGACGTCACTTCCGACAGTCCGCACCATTTCCGCCATGTGTTATATGACGGAAGTCCCTGTTCACGACCTCTATGGATGTTCGTTGCAGCCAAATCCAGACTTATGTTTTGTAGTAAGAACAGTTTATTCCTGACGCCATCTTCAATGTATCTGTGAGATATAGCGGAATACAGAATTAAGGATTCATTCGATTTTGTTCCATATACATTATGTATGAAGCTGTTACTCTTTGTTTAATATGACTGGAGGCAAGAACTTAAATGGCACAGTCAGATGTTTCAGTAACCATTATAATTATACACTAACAAAAAGTTCAATTAATCGAAATAAAGGAGCCGAATTTTCTGTTTATTTTTTTTTCTTCATATATTAACACTCTATTCTTGTCCCGAAACCCCCATTTGAAAAGGAAATCCACATAAGAGAAGGAAGAATTTTTTATTTCCGTAACAGATATTCCTTTTTTGGTCAGCTGATTATGTTGGAAGGTGGTCTATCATATGAACGCTTGCAAATAAAGAGCAATAAGCTCTGAGCTTCAGCCGGATGAAGATTACGTTCGTCGTATCATAAAAGCGTTTGGACCGCTTGATTATATAACGAGCTGACTTCAAAGCATTGCATTCACGCCGATTGATTTTTTACACTGGGTAAAAAATGGCGGCCGCAAACTGAAGCTGTCAGTGTGTAGGATTGAATTTTGAAGATTGTGTTTTTTCTTATATTTTCAAGTATGTTTTACGTTAGGAGTGCTTCGCACTTCGTGCCCTTCGCGGCCTTATTAATCAATTGTGATAGGCAACCATACTTCTATGGTAGTTTTAAGCTACCAAATACTAGATACGATTGTAGATGTTAAATTGATGCAACCCACCAATTAAATATCTAATTCAATGTTTTAATACCAACACAAAACCAAAGTTTTCTATCACACCCATCATGACATGTCTGATGAATGGTAATAGAAAAAATGTTCACTGAAAGGGTGCGAAAATCTTTACACTTTACAATATGAAGAGATGTTTTGAAATAATCTTACTGGACGATTGATTTTTTTTGGTATTGAAAGCACACTATTAACACACACAGCGAAATATAACAACAATACTACCAGTAAATTACTGTAAACCAACTTGAATTTAGCGACCAGAATGATTCGCGAAAGTTTATCTCCGCGAAGTAATGTCTGCATCATATACATTTTAATCAATTTCCATTTTTAAATCCGAAAATGTTTTGAAATGGAATTCGTAAAATTAATAGCCGCGAAAGAAAGAAGGTTGGTTCACATTAAATTATTTCAACGACATAAGGTTCGGTGTAATGTATAGCCACCTACATACCTATCGGCCATGGGACTTGGGTCTGAAATTAGCCACCTCAGGATTCCCTCATAACCAAAATGCTTGCTCCTTTGTAGGTAATATGGTTTGTGGAATGTCTTTTCAATCACAACTCCCTTCTTCTTCTCAAACTTTGGTCCGATGTACGTCTGTTTCTTCGGGATTTGTGAATGTCCAAATCTGAAAGCGGCAGCAGCAAATGATGTGGCAACACCGGCGTCGACGTAGTCCTTGTACGTCAGGACATGTCCAAACTCGGTGTCGTCCAGGTTATAGTAGTTTACCAGGGGTTTCCCGATTATCTGGGGAAGGTACTCGTTGTAAGTGATGTGTTGGATGATAGCGGAGACGATCTTTCTGGTTTCCTGGTAGAGTTTCTCATCATCCCATGTTGGGTTAATCTCGTGCAGCTTCAATGCGATGCGATTGTGTTCGCGCATGAGCAGAGTGTGCAAGGCACCAATTGAAGCAACTAAATTCGACCGCTCGTCACCTTGAATAAACGATATTCAATGACATACATGATTATGATAACTGTCTACATTGTTATATTGTATATGTTTATGTCAACTCTCCGATGTGTTAAAAACAAGGAAATAAAAGAATATGAATCTGAATCTGATAAAACATTTTTAAAATCTCCAAATTAATCCATAACAGATTACTAACTTTAGAAATATATTTGAAAGTTTCTTTCTATAAAAACATAATATTTAATTCAAAACTGTTTACTTACAAAGAAGTAAATTGTACAAATTAATACCACAATAAGCTCAGCTTTATTCAACGTTTTGATATGGCGAGGACTTGAAGTTGTTTTGAAAATAATATGGCATATAAGACGATATTATACTAATTCATTAATCTATCCCTACATGTATAAGCTGTTACTATTAAAATAAAAAAGTATACCAGCCAGCTGGCATTGTTGTCCTTTCTTTTGTAGGATACAGTTGTCATTTCCGGCTGGAGGGAGGAGCCCGTGATGTCCTTCACGTAATAGACCTAACGACAACAAAAAACGGTTATCATATACCTGGGTTTTTTTCACGTGTAATGTTGTGTTAAAATGTCAGGAGTTATATTATTATAATATTGCGATCTGCTAAGAGTACACATGATTTAACTACTATTTTTAAAGGATTAAGTTTTTGCGAAATCGCAAAAATGCCATCCTCGCTATACGCTATAACAAGTGAGCACTTGTACTGCAAAGCTTTCCCTTATAGACTTTAACAAACTGAAAATTGTGTTTTGGTAATATCAGTTTAGTTTTTTTTCTCGGTGCGTCCATTACCTTAATGTGTTATTACAATAGTAACACGTTCAGTGTTAGTGTGTTAGAAAAGCCGACGTGAGTGCCCAATGAATATATAATTGCTTCGACATTTGGACACTGACTTTTTGTCTCTAAGTATTATTGACCATATTCCGTTTTACATCCGCGACTGTGTTCTGCATTGACACAAATATCTTTACTGTTGATTCAGAATCTTCTTATACGAACCTAACTCCATTTTACGTAAACGACTTTCCTCTGCCTTGGTTGAGCCATAGATTGCTGAGCCATCCAGGTAAGAGGTGACTTTGTTGATTGGACGTCGCTCACCTGATCATAAAATACACTTGTTTGACCATGGTTATTATTAAAAGCAATTGAAATTCGAACCATAAGAATATAAAAAATAAGTACATAAATAATAAGTTAATACTCTAAAAATTATTTGTACATATACTGTTATTGTATGTCCATCAGAGTTTAAAAAATGTGAAAATGGTAGGTCCCCATAGGAAATATATGACCATAATCAAAATTATAACATTTTACAGATATTTATTCAAATATAACTTCATCATATTTTTACGTATAAAACTATACACGTGAATAACATAAGTAGAGGAAACAATTTTCTACATAAGCGTAATTTTCACAAATAGAGTTGAAAAAAATGAACACTTATGCTCAACCGACAAAACAAGCATTGTTTCAGTAGCCTCAGTTTGGCACCTTACCTATGGAGCATTCAGGTCCGGCACCGGGAGCTGCACGGACAAAGTTCATACAGGATGAAGAGAAATGTGGATCGTCGGCGGGGATGTCAATGGGTAGACAAGCAGGGCTAGGAGAGATCAAGTCAAATAAGAGGATGGTGGTATATCTGACCGTATATAGTGGTAGGACGGATAAAACACAGCAAATTTGAATTGTTTTGAAATGGTCTTCACTCTGTAAATTATTATTTTGTTATTCTAAAGACGTTTTATTTGGTGGCGCAATAAGTTGAAATGTTATAATCAGTATCTGACAACTCCCCTCTCTACATGTACGTACATGTATATTTATACATTCAACTAACGACATACCTGAATACCTAGTGTTAGAATATCACCTACCTTAACCACTTCATTAAAATTTCAAGGCATGTAACGCGCAAATTCATATCTGAATTATTTTCGGACAAGGGCCCCTTATACTGTAATGTCACCATTTCCGTGTTGTTGATTGCGTTACTGTTTAATTATAGCTTATCATAGGCTGTGCATTTCCATATACATGTATATAAATTAATTGATCTTATGTTCTTATCAAATATCAATTTATGAATGATTCATATTGTTTCCTGCATTTGATCTAATCAAACGATTCTTCTCTGTGACATTATAAAATGTATCTTTATTTAACATTATTATTGTTACCATATACCTTGCACGGTGCAGTGTTTAATTAATGTATAGAACCTATACAAATATTCCCCTGCCTTGAAGCCCACTCATTACTTACATAGCCAATTAACATAATATTATCGCATTAATTTCAAATGAAAATGTCAGTGATGGCGCTTGATGATGATACACCGTAACAAGGCGTCACACGATCAGTTTCCCGTGAGCCCAGTCACTTTATAAAATCTGTCAATCAGGCTGGATGTCTTAACTACAGTCAACCCATTACAATAATAACTTAATGATGGAAGTCATGTTATTACAAATGAAAAATATACAGGTATGTCACGGTGTCCATGAAAGGTGACTGATATATGTTCAGTCATCAACACGAATGCATTATTTATATCCATTAACTGGTTTAACAGTTAAGTTAATGACCCAGTTATAGTCCTACTTTGACATTGTCGATGTTTAGCTGTACTACTGTATGTGTTATTGTGACAGAAAGACCATGCTTTCGAATATCTTTTCAGTTTTTTACTATTCGATATAGTGAGAGTGAGGAGGTATACAGACATACCGCAGTCTCCCAAATTACCAATTTGCTCATTGCACTCAACACACCATATGCAAGATAGGTCGTCGTATATCAATTACATGTATATGCTAAATCAAAACATCCTCGAGCTACACTTTGTACCATGTGACACTTTAAACGGTGTTTTTTTTGGGTTTTTTTTTTTCGCAAAAGCAAATGTTATTATGATGTTTGTTTTGACCGAGTTGCACAGTGGTATACGTAATTAATGTATAACGTGAAAAACATTAGTGTGGAACATGTTCGTTTTGCAGTAAACGTATAATGTATAAATATACTTCAACCGAGAATATTGTCTGCTGTATCTGTGTATTATAAGAATTTCGTTTATTCTAAATTTTAATTGTCGAGTTAATTTTCACATGTTCGGTTAAACTTACTTCTTCCTGTCGGCTCCACAACAATCCAGGGAATTTCCGCTGTCGTCTGAAAAAAATATCGAAATTACTCTTATGGAACGGAAGTACGTTTTCTATTATATTTCGTGTATCTCTAAAATTATGAAAGGTTTATGAGTATTTTAACTTTTTCATATTAAGCCATACGAATTACACTTAAGAATACCTAATGATTGAAAACGATAATTACATTACACATACAATTCTACATTTGATAGTTACCCTGGATGTATTGTATTACACATCACTTACATTTAATAATGAAGTATCAACTATTACCCTTACTTTGTCCAGTATATAATAAATACCTTTAATTAGTACAGACCACTAACCTCTAACGAATGCAGCACAAGCTCCCGAGTTGAATACTGACCACTTACGTTTAGAGTGTTGACCACTCACCTTTAATTAATGGAGTACCGATAATGTCATGGTTGATGAACTGACCCCAGGTCATCAACATCACGGTCAGTTTAGACTCGTACGTCTGGTTACCCGTGGACTGATGGAGAGAATTACTGATATCCCGGGGGTTGGGGAGGGGTGAGCCATCCTCAGCACGAGACCGAGGAGAATTGAAACCTAAAAATACGGTAATATAACATTAATATTTGTAATGAACCCTGGGAGAGATTTGAACTGTAAGGGCGATTTTAGTAGTTCTTGACAAATATTGGTTAACTCAACTGGCGTAAGTCAGGACACAGCATACATTGTGTAACCTGTCAAATACTGTGACAATAATACGTTGCGTCTTTCCGGCATATCATAGTAATAACGAGTGCTCAACTTCCATTACAACAGTTTTGTTTCTATAAATATACGCAAACTTTAATTCATTTCTTACAGTAAATTGCCCTTCATAAAATGTAAGTTTTAACATTTTTAAAGTTGTAGATACATGTATAAATGGGGAAAAAAAAGAAAATTAATTGAAACAAGCTATTCATAAACTGTTAGCGCACGGAGTGCAATTCAATGAGTTTAATTAAAAGATGAAAGTGAGTGGAACGGATGCTTCTGAAATGTGATTTATGGTTTATGATGAATCATGCATAGATATTTGATTTAGTCATATGAAAAAGAATTACCTTAATAAGTATGATAAATGATGATCTAATTCGGTGCATAAATGTGAATATTCTATCAAGATTGGTGTAGTGTCTACATGTATAGTTACATTCCATACCCTTTCCCTGAAGTGGTAATGCTAATTATGTCCTTTACGCTTGATTTATTTTGCAACAATATGCATACAAGATGTATCGGCATTGTCACATCTAAAAGAAACTTCCATTTGAAATAATGAAATAATTGTTTTTCTCCAATACTTAGTTGATTTATTATGTGTTTAACTTCAAATAATTTCAATATTTTCTAATAAGTAATTTCAAAGTCTAACCTCTATCAAATGATGCTCTGGTTCAGGTCCAGATTCCTACACAAAATTAATTTACTGTATATATAACTGTAATGAGTAAAAATCAGTTGTGGTTCGCTTAAGCTGCAAAGTTCAACAATGAATTAACCATGCATAAAACTACTACTCTATTTGGACAGTAGAAGTCGACTAAATATTATTTTCTTCATTCCCTGACAGAAGAATACAGTAAAACAGAGTTATAACGAACCTCTTCAAACCAACAGAATAACTTCGATATAAACTTAGTTCGTAATATACACATTACATACATTCTATGGTATGAAATGATAATTACCTCGTTATAACCATGCATTTGTTGTAGCAGGTTCTTTATAAATATGTTTTAATACTGTATAAGAGAACAAAGGCATACAGGAGACCTATCAAAGTGTTGTTTTACTCAAACAGCTGCTGCGAAAAAGCTTTACCATCATCATAGGCAGGAGACAGGAATCTCTTTTGTGGCATCCCAGTCATGCCCCAGGCGGGATGGCCTAAGTTGTTGCAAGATCCGTCGATAGTTCTGTAAGGAGACTCTGGGTCGCAATGGAAGTGAGACGCTTTCTCGTCACAGTACTTCCGGAACTCTACTCCAAGGGAATCCCGCCATTGTTCGGACTTGAGAATATCTTGTGCGGAAATCCCAGAGCTGTAATATAATGAATTTGATAGAAAATGATCAAACAATACGCATACGATATTGTAAAAAAAACCCAAAAAAAACATATTTTACAACATTGGAAACTATTATAGACTAAAAGGTTCATAGGCCCTAATTTAATACCATTTTTATGGTTTTTTTATGAATTTTAAAGCAAATAGTCTTAACCTTGGTTATGTTGGTTTCTTACAAGCGTTTCATATATTGCGCTGGTTGTACTGTTTGTAATTTCGACAATGTCTAAGATCGCACAAGTCAAACGTATATTATAAATACCAATGGCTGAGCACTGTATCACCCACTTTTACCTGGTACTAAGCTGCTGGATTGCGTCAAGACCAAGTGACGCTATTTTGGAGTCAGCCTGTGTCTCTGGTTCTCTTCTCGGTACAGGACACAGCGTATGAAAATCTGCCCTCATTGTTGCTGTAATATCTAATGTAAAACAATAGTAGGATGTCATTTTTTTTATTTTATACAGCGGTGCTTATATTTCATTTCAAAATATTTGATTGTAAATAATACTTGAGTCTATCTTACTTCAATGACATCTGAAAACAACCGGATCGATATTGTCCTTGTGCTACCCACTGCCTCGATATTGCGCAACTCACTCAACGGAGTTCATCAGAGGGGTGTCCTAGGAATTTGCCACTCAGTCTTTACTATTTCAAGGATTTGCATGAACGAAATATCGCATTGCATTATTCACCTAATAGCTCCCTTATGGGTATGTACCGATTGTGACGTCATTATTCTGTGGACGAAATTCAAGTCGTTTTCTCCGAAAAGTATGACGTTGCGCTGGCAACCACATGGCGTCACATTCAATACCTACCCACAAGGGCAGACAACTCTGTAATATGTAAATACAGAATACTGATTGCCTTAGAACCTACCTTTGGTCACAGCCTTCCCAATATTACTATGGAGCTGTGTCAACACCAGTCTGAATGCATCTTTGACGTCATCAGTGTAATTGTAAGCAATCGTCATATCAGTGGTGGTATCGGTGGTAGTGGCGGCATCAGTAGTAAATGGAACAGCACCGAGGACAACGGCACGACCGAGGAGTACCGAGAGGACGAATACAGGCAATACACTCGGCACCGCCATGGTTGTAACCTAGGGAAACCAAGATGGGGTAACCAGCTTAAGATTGTTACGGAAATATTTCAGGATTTACCATACGAAATATGTTAAGAAAATGTCGCATGTCGGAGGATGGCTGTTCAAACTGCTGTTACATTTTGTACGACAATCAATTGATTAATACACTGTATTTATATATGCCATATCTCTCGATATCTTATTATAAAATTCGTTTATTTTGCCGTTGTCAAGTTGACATTAATTTCGCATAAATGCCAACATAATGCAGTCAAATACTTAAATAAATTGTGTCATATAAATAACATGACAGGTCAAATGATCAGTGTTTTTCATATCTAGTATGGAGTGACTGTTGGAGGATTTTCCTTTATTCCTCCCATTACTTTTTCACAGAAAAGTTTCCTTTTCTCTGTGAAGAGGCCCAGTAATAACACACCGATTGTGATAGGGACAGTCGTGTAAACTGAAGTGTTTTGACGACGTACATTATTGTCACCTGTTTACATCACAAGCTAATTTTAACGGGCGTCAACCAGAAATTCAGCATTGGTTCTACTTATAACATTGTATAACCAGGGATTTCACAAGGTAGTCTGGTGAAAATGTAAAAAAAATACTAATTATTACGTTTTTTGTGTGTTGTGCATAATAATATATGAATACTATCTCGTGACAGGTCACATTTGCTGACATTATAGAGGTATTTGAGTTTGGTGTATACGCAACAGATTTGGACACTCTATCACATTGTCGATTGATATTCCCTTAGTATTTCCTGAGACTTCGTTCTGATTCTGATTTGTCTAAACAAATAAACATATATGATCACCCTTCATACTAAGATACATAGATCATTAATATTTTAATATTCTATTAGTTTAGTATTGGACTCCTAAATTTCAGACATTTAGTCTAGGGGATACCAAGTCAAACCTGAATAGAACGCCCAGGAAAACATTGGCCTGTTATGTCTGTGATGCAGTTAGTTATAATGTGGTAGCACAATTAAATAAACTAAAAAATAAAGAGTACTCTTCCAAGCTGACACAACTCGATTACACGAACATACCACAATCTACCATATCATATATAATGCTGTTGAGAGTTTTTGTGCATTTAGAAAAAATTCAGAAGGTTGTGTTCTCGTGCATTCTTTTGCATATATATAAGCTATATATTCTACTTCAATATCTACAAAATCAACATGGATCAAAAACTACATTGTTTTTTGGTTTGCTTTATTATATTAAGTTGATATGAAGCATGTAATATTTCATTCTGATAATGATTTATTAGCCTCTCAAGATTTACAATTACAAAAATGTTTTGTTAAACCATCACGTCACTTAATTGTTACCAACATGTAACAATGTAAATTGAATTTATACACCTCCGTGGTGGTTAGCTGTGACAAGTACGCCTCTTTATGTCTCGTAACAACGTTTACTACTTAGTCAGGGCACATCACATGGGGCTACAAAGGGGCGAATTGTCGGGGGAAATCATATCTCAGGATACTTTACCCCAAGAAATCAGTTATATAGCTTACCAAAATCACAGTCATGTATATTGCATATCCAAGTGGATAAAAAATATGTCGGGCAAAAATGAGAAATGACCAGCTCTTTAAATTATTTTTAATTAAGGATGTCAATTTGGTGATACATGTATCGAAGTTTTTTGATAACATCCATAATATCGAAAAACATCGAAGTTCCACTTGTGGTTAAAATACAAATAGAAGAAAATAATACTAACATTTTCTACCAACACCTAAAGACATATGGACCAATCAGGTGTTTTTTTCTACCAACATCTTACGACGTATGGACCAATCAGGGGTTTTCTAAATACCTAAGTTTTTGGATAACATCCATAATATCGAAAAACATCGAAGTTCCACTTGTGGTTAAAATACAAATAGAAGAAAATAATACTAACATTATCTACCAACACCTAAAGACGTATGGACCAATCAGTTTGTTTTTCTACCAACATCTTACGACGTATGGTCCAATCAGGTTTTTTTCTGCTAACATCTTACGATGTATGGACAAATTAAGGGTATTCTAAATACCTAACGACGTATGGACCAATCAGGGTTTTTCTACCAACATCTAACGACGTATGGACCAATCAGGGTTTTTCTACCAACATCTTACGACGTATGGACAAATTAAGGGTATTCTAAATACCTAACGACGTTTGGACCAATCAGGGTTTTTCTACAAACATCTAACGACGTATGGACCAATCAGGGTTTTTCTACCAACATCTTACGACGTATGGACCAATTAAGGGTTTTCTAAATACCTAACGACGTATGGACCAATCAGGTTTTTTTTCTACCAACATCTTACGACGTATGGACCAATCAGGGGTTTTCTAAACACCTAAGTTTTTTGATAACATCCATAATATCGAAAAACATCGAAGTTCCACTTGTGGTTAAAATACAAATAGAAGAAAATAATACTGGCATTTTCTACCAACATCTAACGACATATGGACCAATCAGGTTTTTTTCTACCAACATCTTACGACGTATGGACCAATTAAGAGTTTTCTAAATACCTAACGACGTATGGACCAATCAGGTTTTTTTTCTACCAACATCTTACGACGTATGGACCAATTAAGGGTTTTCTAAATACCTAACGACGTATGGACCAATCAGGGTTTTTCTACCAACACTTAACGACGTATGGACCAATCAGGGTTTTCTACCAATACCTAACGACATATGGACCAATCAGGGTTTTTCTACCAACATTTAACGACATATGGACCAATCAGGGTTTTTCTACCAACACCTAACGACGTATGGACCAATGCCCAATACAGTATCAGGATAAACCATCGTCGACCTCCTACTATCTGTGCAGTACTGATTATTTTAGTTTATTACTCAAAATTAATAAGTTTATTATATATCTGTTTTGATTTAAAACTTCCTCTAGGAGGCCTCGCATATTTACATATTATATACACTGATATAAGATAATTACCGGTTTCGTTAGACGTACTGGATAATGATATCGCGAGAGTTTAAAATTGAAATCCTGAAATGTTAATGATCCATCTTTGTCTAGATGAGTCATGTATATATATACTTACTTTATGTTATAATAAAAGTGATCAGAGCAAATTATTACTTCGACTCAAGTATCTATATCAAACTTGGCATGATGGTTTAATTTGGTCTAGACATACTGTTATACTCGTATAAATCATGTGAAATGAATCATACTAGACTGTTTATATCACTATACGGAGTTTGATAGAATTTGGTTAGCTGTTAAGTAACCTAACGTCCCGTTCAAGATATCTCTCCTTTATGTGAATACTACACACGTTAATCTGAGAGCGGGTTGATTTGAGATGATAATGTGTGTTAAGATAACACTTTATACTGCTGTCTTAATGTAGCATACAGCTCTAGACTTTACAGGTCTGCGATGTGTGAATGTCTCGGGCGGCTGCGATGTGTGAATGTCTCGGGCGACTGCGATGTGTAAATGTCTCGGGCGGCTGCGATGTGTGAATGTCTCGGGCGACTGAGGTATCCATTTTTATCTCACTGAAACATGGTTTTATGATCACAATTAAGAAATTCTAGTTAACAGCCGGTTGTGTAATATTGGCATATTCATTTAAAATAATGCAAAGTTATCAATGTTTTCGGTCTAGCTACTATAACCAAATGGATATATGATATTTAGTTCCAGTGACATTTAACATTACATGATCGCAGATGTACTTTTCATGCAAAACATGTATAGATGTATCATATTCTTACATTTTACTAGATGTTTGCTTGACACATGACATGACACCAAGACCATTTATAAGTAAAGGGCGTGAGTGAGTTGGAAAACAATCAGTACGTTTATATGAAATATTTACACATGCAGCTTCGAAAATCCCATCCATCATATTCAACACAGGCGAGGCCTTTATTTAATGACGTTGTGACTGTTTATAGAATGTCAAACAAAACAAAACAAATTAATCGATATTAATAATGGATATGTACACTTCGGTGATACGGAGATCGACATCCAGACGTTTTGTAGACTTACAGGATAAGATTCGCCAAGTAATCCACATCATGTCACAAACCGTCATTATCATAACTCATAAATCAGCTGTCACTCGGCTCGGCTGTGTCTTTTAACAAGATATTAATTAAGGTATTCGTCACGAGCATGATATGAACATGTAATAGTATTAACTGGTATAAGAAACCTTTCGTGATATATCTATTATCATATTGTTTCTTCTATGGCGTGTAGTCATGAAGAAGAGTGTAATAAACTAAAAGCCACATACAAATAAACATATAACACGAGAAATACAAATAAACATATAACACGAGAAATACAAATAAACATATATCACGAGAAATACAAATAAACATATATCACGAGAAATACAAATAAACATATATCACGAGAAATTTTATCAATTAACTTGATAACATATTTTTTCGCTTTCATCTAGTCGATTTGTTATTGTTAGTATGGCTATCAATGAATCCGATATTTTTCGTCATTTAAGCATTGGATACAGAATTAGGAAGTTTTTAATTACGGCCTTAAACAAAAACTTGGCGATCCAAGAATATGTATGTAGAATTTAAAGATACACAGTTAAGTTAATAGGCTTGTTTTCCAAACTTCCAATCTCACATATTTATATTCTTATGTATTTTGTTCTTGGATAAGTAACGATACGTTACAAAAATAGTAAAATGCATTGCGAGAATGGTATCATATAATACCTGTGGATTTCATTTTTGTGCGTCTTGTTGAAAATCTTCATTTGGTTTGAACCATACTTAACAACTTTCGTTTAAGTAAAAACAATGTCCAGATTCGGTATTACACAAAAATATCTGTCTAACAAGTGTCTTTAAAATTCCATTTCTTGAAACATTTATTTGGTAATTGATTAATCAGAGATTTAATTGATCCTATCTACACCGGGAGGACTGGTCGCGACGAATGAGAAAAGACCCTCCCCTTAGTGTTTAAAATGTAATTTGATGATGTTTCAGATAATACATTATGTGTTTCTCCTAAATTTTGTTCTATCAGATAAAATCATCTGAAAAGAGGAAGAATCACATCCTTGATTAAGTAAAAAAGTAAGATATTGATAATAGATTTAGTGAATCACTTAGCACTTACCTTGAACAATTCACGTTACTCCCTTAGTTCTATCACCTGCCCTCTACCGCGCTTGACAAACCAGGAAAATCTCTTGCATAAAATTTGCATACTCACTCAACTAGAACGTACAACCTTAATGAGGAAAGTCCATTTAACGTATGTGACCTTTTCCGTCTGAAACATGTTAAGGTCATTGTGACATATAATCATTAACAGTAATTTGAAAGGTATATTAGATAAAGCGATTACTTTAAGTAGTTAGTTATATATGTATATATGTGTGTGTGTTTTATGTGGGTTTTTTTTTGTAATTCCTTTTTTGTTTGTGGGAATATCTATATAATTTGGATGTATTTATCATTACAACTTAAAAGTCTGAAATGTATTCCTACTTTTAATGTACCTACAATAGCACTATATATTATCATACCACTGTTCTACTTACATTGTATTATCATGTTACAATTAAAACAAAATAATGCATGATCTTACATTTAATGTGAACTGTGGCGGACAACAGACAACAAACAAACCGTTCTTTTGTTTATTGTATTAGGTTTAACGTTTTATTGACAGCCAGGGTCATATAGGGACGGCCTCATGTGTTGTGGAGTGTGGATGTCTGTATGTTTTGGGAGGCTGTAGTATATATATTCTAAAACAAAGCAACACAATACAACGTGTTCCCATAATGACACGAAAAATAGCACGCATGTAAATACTGCTACCTTTGTATGCTCCGACGTAATTCTGACAGCATTGCAGATTAACATTTCCCATTGATTACAGGTGTTTGCAACTTCCTGGTACCTGGTATGTAAAAATCACTGATGCATTTTTTTAAACTGCTTGACATGACCGTGGAGGTCGTTATATACAAAATCAACGTACATGTATATTCATTGATGGTCTTGTTTACAAACCTACTGTTTATCGCATTAAATGGATTGATGCTAACAAAATCAGTTTTATACGGAACGCGAATATTTTACAAAATATCAATATTCAAGTCATAACGTGCGTAAACGGACCTGTTTTATAAGTCAAATTAACCAAACAATTAAATATAAAAAAATTATAATCTAAAATGCCTCAAACGATAGAGTTCCATTCTACATTCAAATGAAAGAAAGATAAACACCTAATAAATAATAAGTCATTACATATTTACATCGCAGGCATCAGATATTTCTCTTATTCTCATCAATTAAAGGGACAATTCACTCAGGCTAATTCTTTTACATAACCAAGAAGTGAAATATGACATAAATGTATTGTTCTATATTTCTTATGAAACAAATAACGTTTAAACATTGACAAATTCCACGTCATTGTTATATTTTAATTAATATCGTTGAAATATCAAATCGTTGATCAATACGATTATGCAGGTAGAATATGGACGCTGTCCCTATACCCGAGCCAAAGTCACGCACGTTAAACAAATGAATTACATAACCACTGCGAAGGTGATAAAATGAATTTGAGGCAAGATAATTCACCTAATAAGGTAAACAAACTATTGTCAGAGTGATTTGAGCAGTTATAGACAAAAGTTGCATTACTCTATGAGCAAGGGACAGGGTTCGGCATACAAGATGTTCGACCACAATGTGTAATGGCGGACAACGAACGAGTTCGAAAATTTCACACACATGTCACCACCATGGGCTTTTCAGGCACATCACAGTAAAACCGACTGATCTAAATTCCATTAGAACTGGGTTTTTTCCGATATATGTACAAATGTTAATGTTCTCTTAGAATGAATTGTCCCTTTAATTCTCTTCTGATTCTATTTGTATTTAAAGATTAATAAACCGTGTTTCGAAATGGTAAATAATAATCATTTGTCAGTTGCCAATTGATTATGTGGAACTTTACTTTCTAATAGAGTTATGACCAGTATAACAATTTAATTTTACCGAATGTTGTGCTGGCAAAGACGGACAATTCCTTAAAAACATCACGAGTTATATCCCTTGGTACAGGCACCGATTTTTCTAAACAAAAAGCAACGATTTAAGTCAAAATTTAAGTTCAGTCCCTAGGTATACTGCATTAAAATGACTTTAGTCCGTTTTTTACAGTGTGATTTTCCTGCGTCTCGTTAGTATAAGTCGGGAAAATGTATAAACGGCTCGATCACCTGATAGGGGTATACGTAGAGTCGAGTATAGAGCATAGATTTTCTTTCATACCCACACATGTAAAACTGGCTGGTCTAGGGCAATACAATCATGTCGCCTGAAGCTCTATTGCATGACTACTCATGGGGATCACAAGCCTCGGGTTTTACAACATTTTGTGACTCTCGGGTAGAATATCACTTTCCTTTATATCTACATATGAAAGAGTCTTATAATCATTATCTACATAGCTGCCTGCCGTACAAGTAACAACTTAAGATGGAGCCACCTACTGACGTACGCATACAGGCGCAAATCACAGGAACTACCTCAAAGTCGTAAAACGCCACCATGGGCGAAATGAAAACTATTATTAATTACTTGTTATTATTTATTCAGCACCATGTCGACGCGGAATGCACGTTCGACATTATTAGTGGGGATTTCAATTAAAAAAGAAACATGGAAATGAGGAACAACACAACGTCAAAGTGACAAATAAGTTTTAAAGAATGAGAGACGATTTTTTCCATCATATACATCAGTGGGAACCACATAAAATAATCATATTTAAGCTGTTATAAGAGAAGGATATAAGATTCCGTTAAAAACTACTCCAGTAAGTACTGTTGGACAAAATTAAGTCTGCCAAAGATAACGTTGAACATTTTACATGAGAAAAACAAAATTTGGTTTAAAAGGATATGTTTCCATGGTAACAGAGAAGCCTGAGTTGGTCAATCCACTGATAAAAAGTTGTAATAGAACGAACAAGCGTACGAAAGGATTTTGTTTGTTTGTTTATTGTAACGCCCTATTAACAGCCAGTGTCATGTTAGGACGGCCTCCCATGTGTGCGATGTGCTGCGTGTGTGAAGTGCGAGGTGTGTGTTTTACATCCTTGTGTACTTGGACGACGGAATAGGGGGAGGTAAGTCTGTTGAGACAACAATAGAAATCAGCAAACACACCAGGTCTGACCCGATAAGACTCGGATTTTTATTAGCTGAAGAGAAATGTACCTGGGAATCTGTACAGCAACTGCAGTGGCTGGGTTTTGTTTGGGATACAAAGGTGAACAGATTACCTATACCACCAGAACGTTTACAAAAAGGTCATTCTATGCTAGCCTTTAATAATTTAGAGATTCAGCTAGATTACCGTGGAAGTCAGCAGTAGTAATGACTACAGAGGCTGAAAGAGAAAATGTTCAAGCTTTTGAACGAAGAGGGTTAAAAAATCATTTGACTACCACAGCTTCAGATTCGATGTTGTTCACAGATGCTTCATTTGAAGGTTACGGTGGCTATTTAGTTACCGATGATGGTTGTCATTTTGACAACCAGGAATTTTTTATGCCATGGGGCCTTGTAGAGAGGAATGCAAGCTCCACTTGGAGAGAATTAGAAGCGGTAAATAGGGTTATCAAGCACAATTTACCAGTATTGACAGGTAAGTCGGTAGAAATAAACACCGATAACAAAATCGTACAGGTTATTCTGACCACAGCCAGTTGGAAAGTTAAACTGTATAATGTCGCATGTGAGATTGTGAGTACATATAACTTAGCATAAGTAAGCATGAATTCTTAGGATCTCTTCAATGTACGCACGTGTGATGGCTATTTATGTTTAAAGAGAAGACCTTTGCGCAACATGACGGAAAGCGAACAGTTTATACAATGGCGGTACGATTTAGTGACAAAAATGGTTTTCAACCTCGTTATTTTCAACCAAAATATAATATAAAATGAAATAATCTATTTCGCCTTTGGTGCATGCGCAATCAGTACTTCCTTCCATATAGGATATAGTGACACGGATTTTTTTTTCGGGATGCAATAATTATTTTTCATATTTTTAACTTAAAGTAAAATTAGAAGCTTAAACTTTTCAATGGTGGTGATGGCGTAAAGTAAGTAACTTTTGTAACTGAAGAAAAATACGAAATCGTCTGCTCCTGTTTTTGATAGTCAAAAAATACCTGTTATCAGCAGTGGAGCATCTTTAAACGTTCATGTATGCATATAATGTTGAAACGTTTAACAGTGAAAAGTCAATAGACATGAACTAGACTTAAAATGTCAATGAAGGATTTCTACGTTCTATTAAAAAATGTCTTAAAGATTAATTTGTTTATATGACTTAGCAAGACAATTAATTCATTATTATTTTGTGTTACATACACCAATGTGCCGATGGTGTGAAGCCGGTATGTTCAGAGCAGAGTTGTATAATGATATGAAGACATTCACAATTATCATTTCTAAATGCAGGTAACTTTCAATAAAAAAAAATCCCTCGGACCCCCTCAAAGACGCATATCATTAGTTTTTCAATTATAACTTTACAGAAATTTAAACGATTATATACCACTCAGCCTACAAACCTTGTTGTTCGGTGATTCTAACTTAACATATGTTTAAACTAAACTAAACCCCCTCAAACACCAAAATCTCGCGCCTTCGTGTGCTCCAATTCATCAAAATGCATTGTAAAACTCTAAATTGTAATATTTTTCCCGGGGGAGACCCCCGCACCCCTCGAACACCAAATTCACGCGTCTTCGGCGCTCGTAAATTCCTCAAAATGCATCGTTAAACTCATATTAGCCATTCTAAATCGTAATTTTTCTCTCGTAGGAGACTCTCGGACCCCCCCAAACACAGAAAAAAAACCTTCGAAGCTTGCATGGCAATTTGCGTATTCATTAATTTCCTTTTAGCAACGCCACGTACTGTCTATAAATGTGTACACGGATTATATGAAAAAAGATATAAAGTATATATGGTTGTGTGTTGAATGAAACAATTAATCTCCTCCTGTGGGTGCGGGGCGAGGAGGGGTGGGGGTGTCCAAATATTGAGGACCTTTGCTTCCCCCCTCCATTACGTTTCATTTTCCTACGCCACTGATCATGAGAACAGGGACCTGGCACGAAAAATTTTAACCATTAGTATACATATATATATTATAGTATCAAGGGTATGAACTCGGCGTTCGGGAAAAACGGACCTATTTTTTTAAAAACCGTGATTATTTTAATAAATGATAGATTTTGTGATTTTGGCTTGGTTCTTGAGGTGCCCATTAGAGCCGAGACGACATTTCGACCGGACAGGGAAATGTCTACCTAATATATTTTTCGTAAATTTCCCGATTCATCAAGCCATAACTTCGTCAATACTTGGCCAATTTTGTTCATTATGCACTCAATGGAAAGATAAGTTATTTTTCTTTAAGGTAAGATATCCGTCAATGTTTGTCTTATAAATGTGTACACGGATTATATGAAAAAAGATATAAAGTATATATAGCGTGTGTGTTGAATGAATACAATTAATCTCCTCCTGTGGGTGCGGGGCGAGGAGGGTGGGTGGTGTCCAAATAATTGAGGACACTTTGCTTCCCCCCCCCTCCATTACGTTTCATTTTCCTACGCCACTGATCATTGAGAACAGGGACCTGGCACGAAAAATTTTAACCATTAGTATATACATATATATATTATTAGTATCTAGGGTGATGAACTCGGCGTCTGGAGGAAACAACCGGACCTATTTTTTAAAAACGCCGTTGATTATTTTAATAACATTGATAGATTA
>SAYR01045709.1:75000-96379 GCA_004382745.1 Argopecten irradians irradians | reverse complement strand
ATAAAGAAAACCCATTTTATTAAAATAATTCACGGTTTTTAAAAAAATAGGTCCGTTTTTCTCGACCGCCAAGTTCATATGTATACTGTTATTTTAAAAAAAATCGTGCCAGGTCCCTGTGCCTGTAAATGTATCGGCTATTACACTTAATCAGGCCAATTAACCGATTAAATTACATCTATATCCATTAGCGGATGAGGTATTCAGCGACCCCAATTTCGAACTCGAATGGTGCACTCGCGTTCTTTCCGTCATAAACAGCCAATGCCGACTGATTACAGTTTTTGTTGCATTGGCGATATTAACGTTGTATAAATATTGCCAATATTTCAAATGAAAATGTTGTAATTTTGAAAACTTTCTAATTTCAGGTATAAGAACATTTGTAGGAAGTCAAAAGTCCTAAGGAATCTATGTAAATCTAATAATTTAGTAACTTTAAAAGTGTGTTTAACGCGTTAAAAGTGTATTTAACGCGTTAAATTTTCTCGTTTCTGACATGAATGACCTCTTATATAGACTATACCTTACTACGGGAACTATACCAAAGTATATTCCCCGGGAATGAGCACGCGACCAAATATATGACGTCATAATGAAGCTAGTTCTCCTATAGTGTTGTATAGTCGGAGACGAGGGGACTATACCTCGCCAGGCAACTATATTGGAGAACAATTCCGTCTTGGAAAAGAGCCATAATAGAATAATAGTCACTTTTCTCGAACACCAGGGGCTCCGATCACTTACGTTTCTTCACCCCTGGGACTATACTCATGATAAACTGGAGGCCAACAGAACAGAACAGGTAATTTAGTACTTAATGCACATCAAAAGAGACGTATAACGGTACACTTAGTTTGACTGTGCATATTGAAGTTGTGCGTCGCTCTCTATGTAGTCTTTCAAATGAAATTTTGCAGGCTTGTGATTGGTTCAGATTTGATTCACCTGAACTTCCTTCATTTTTACCCTGAGATAATCCAGGGGTGAAGGGATATTACGTGAATCGTAATCCCTGGAGTATCGAGGGAGTCAAAATCCTGTGATCGCACTGATAACACTTATCTAGCACAAGTTACGTCCAATGATTAGCATAGAACGATTCTTGAGGCATAGTTTTTTTCGTATATTTACTTGATCATTTACATGATTTCTATCACCATATTTACATGATTTCTATCTCTTTATTTTACATGATTTCTATCTCCTTTATTTACATTGATTTCTATCTCTTCTTACATGATTTCCTATTCAACAAATTTTATTGCAAATTAATATGCAAATGGATTTGCAAACAGGCCAAAGCCTAGTAGTGTGAGCCACTCCAAACAAATCGCGTATAGTAACAATTTATCAACAAAATATTTAACATTAACGATTACATTATGAATGAATATTATTATTAGTGTATCTCCCCAACCATCATGCTAGAAAAATCTAAAAAAATCTTTTATTTCAGATGTATTATATCTGATTATGCATTGCATAAATATGTATTTTTTCATCATCACAAATTGTCCCAGCCATGCAGTTAGAGTTTTTGCGTTAAAAGTGCGAGTGGGGGATATATAGAGTTATGTATTTTGGTTTGAGTGATGATCTTTGTCATTAAATAAAGGACTTGATGAAAAGATAGTGTTCGGCTGTTTCATTACAAGGCCACAAGAACAAATGGAGAATCTCTCAAATTGATCGCGAAATTAGGTCAGATTAGATGCTAGAGGAATTCGAGCTGGCACAGAGTAATATTTATGTAATCTCTCTGAGAACCTTTGTTTATAAAGGTACTTGTTAAATCAGGTTCATTTTATTAATGTTAAAAAGGAGTGTTTTTAAATGATGATGCAACACGTACTTAACATTCATTAGTCAACGTCTCTAAAGCACGAACAGATAATTAAATTCCTCTAAATGGATCTGGAAAAAAAACTTAGTATAGTAACTTGCATTCTGCACATAAGGCGAATATAGTAAAAATATCTTGTACATCCTTACGTGTGATGATCTCCTCATTTCAGGCCTGATGTATAAAATGGTTGTACAATTCTAAATCAATCTGTTTGGAGCAAATCCACGGAGTATCTTAAACTAAGTAAAAGTTTGGTGTTTTTGACGCCCGATCAGGAAAAGAGATTCCCAAAGCTAGTTCTTATAAAGTGTATCATGGGAGGTACCTCTGCGCTAATCCCGTTATCAATCCTAGCGGCTTCTAAGTGTGACAGACTCTAACAGAAGTTACATTGTTCAGTACAGCTATCCCATAAAACATCAGCATTGTGATTTTGGCTTGGTTCTTGAGGTGCCCATTAGAGCCGAGACGACATTTCGACCGGACAGGGAAATGTCTACCTAATATATTTTTCGTAAATTTCCCGATTCATCAAGCCATAACTTCGTCAATACTTGGCCAATTTTGTTCATTATGCAATCAATGGAAAGATAAGTTATTTTTCTTTAAGGTAAGATATCCGTCAATGTTGTATAGAACCCATTTATTAAAATAATCACGGTTTAAAAAAAAATAGGTCCGTGTTTCTCGACCGCCAAGTTCATATGTATACTGTTAGTTTAAAAAAATCGTGCCAGGTCCCTGTGCTGTAAATGTATCGGCTATTACACTTAATCAGGCCAATATAACCGATTAAATACATCTATATCCATTAGCCGGATGAGGTATTCAGCGACCCCAATTTCGAACTCGAATGTGCACTCGGTTCTTTCCGTCATAAACAGCCAATGCCGACTGATACAGTTTTTTGTTGCATTTGGCGTTTTTTTAACGTTGATAAATATTGCCAATATTTCAAATGAAATGTTGTAATTTTGAAAACTTTCTAATTTCAGGTATAAGAACATTTGTAGGAAGTCAAAAATCCTAAGGAATCTATGTAAATCTAATAATTTAGTAACTTTAAAAGTGTGTTTAACGCGTTAAAAGTGTATTTAACGCGTTAAATTTTCTCGTTTCTGACATGAATGGCCTCTTATATAGACTATACCTTACCACGGGAGCTATACCAAAGTATATTCCCCGGGAATGAGCACGCGACCAAATATATGACATCATAATGAATGTCATCGTACTAAATCTGTTATGGCCCTTTCCCTCGGGTCGGAGACGAGGGGACTATACGTATACCTCGCCAGGCAACAACATTGGAGAACAGTTCCGTCTGGAAAAGAGCCATAATAGAATAATAGTCATTCTCGATACACCAGGGGTTCCGATCACTTACGATTTCTTCACCAGTGGACTATCTCATAATAAAACTGGAGGCAACAGACCAGAACAGGTAATTTAGTACTTTAATGCACATCAAAAGAGACGTATAACGGTACACTTAGTTTGACTGTGGCATTGAAGTTGTGCGTCGCTCTCTATGTAGTCTTCAAATGAAATTTTGCAGGCTTGTGATTGGTTCAGATTTGTTCACCTGAACTTCCTTCATTTTTACCCTGAGATAATCCAGGAGTGAAGGAATATTACGTGATCGTAATCCCTGGAGTATCGAGGAGTCAAAATCCTGTGATAGCACTGATAACACTTATCTAGCAAAGTTGCGTCAATATTAGCATAGAACGATTCTTGAGCATAGTTTTTTTCGTATTATTTACATGATTTCTATCTCTTTATTTACATGATTTCTGTCACTTTATTTACATCATTTCTATCTCTTTATTTACATGATTTCTATCTCTTTATTTACGTGATTTCTATATCTTTATCTACATGATTTCTATCTCTTTATTTACATGATTTCTACATCTTTATTTACATGACTTCTATCTCTTTATTTACGTGATTTCTATATCTTTATCTACATGATTTCTATCTCTTTATTTACATGATTTCTATCTCTTTATTTACATGATTTCTATATCTTTATTTACATGACTTCTATCTCTTTATTTACATGACTTCTATCTCTTTATTTACATGATTTCTATCTCTTTTGAACATGTTAGATAAATATTACTCCTACTTTTCCCTCATTTTCTATGTAAACTGTTATGTATTCGAATGTTTTCCTCAGTTCTAACGTCATCTATGGTTTACATATATCAACTTTTTAGGAATAGATTTATTCACCATATCAAAAAGGTTTGTAAAATGTATGCATACTTCATCAAGACTACTTGATTTCATAAATATTTCGTTCCAGCAGACAAAATTAATTAATTAAAATCAGTTTGTTTATACATTGTATCTCCATATTCATTAATTCATTTCTTTTATTTGCATTTTTACATCCACAAACAAGGATCGATAGCAAATCATAAAGTTAACATTACATGTATAACACAATAATAACATATTTCACGTGCATATGTACTAACGTGTATAACCGGTTTACTTGTTGTGTCAGCAGTCTTCGTGCTTAAGCAGTGTCATGCGAATGTGTCACGTGACTTGTGTACCTGTTCGTGCACCTGTGCGTTCTTTATATTCGCATTCACGCACTGGACAGAGACGGGTGGACATCGTTATTCATTGCTATCTACATGTATTTACCACACTTAGACAGATTAAAGTGGCGGACACGTTCTCTTCAAACGTAAGTTAAATAAGTAATATCTAAAGTATTCTTTTTATTCATATTTGTTGATCTCAACTTGTATTTTTGGAGGAATATCGTTGTATTTGAATGACCTGTGATTCGAATAATGATATAGATTGCATAAGTTGTGTCTGTTAGAAGATTGACCAGGGGTGGACAGCCGCAATAGGAAGTACAAGTAATGCATATGCTGACCAGACATCGACTACGCAAAGATTCGCTCTAATCACATTGTTGAAAGTAAATTATACTTATACAGTAGAGTAAACAAACTTTAAAAAAAATAGTGCAAACAAAATAAAATGTCATGGCAGAGCGCAAGATTTGAGAAAAAATAATGTCACTACTTCTGTCGGGGATCGAACTCGGGACCCCTATGTTACTAGTCTGACACTCAACCGATCGAGCTAAAGATAAATCATTGATACTTGTTTGGTATATTGCGACTAGTATCCACCACAGTTACACATTTAAAGACAGTAATAGTAACCCATGGAATATCGAGAATGGGTGTCCTTAACTATTTAAATACGTTCATTAGGGATATGGGACATGTTAGGGGATCTAAATTTAGATTTAGAAATGTTCTAAACTAATTCTCGGGTCCCTGTGAGATCCCGTGATGTGGTGAGTTGACAACTTTTCACTAACCGGTCGTAGTATCCTATTGGCTGGATTGAATATGCTGGTCACGTGGCACGAGGACTATTGTTGGTTCTGAAATTGGCGCCAGATCTCTGCCCACTTCTCAGATTTTCTCTGACGATACTGCACGCTCTTTGCTATACCTATCCAAGATTCATCATGGAACTCTTCGTTGCGCTCTTCCTGGCATTGGAGGTGATCCTTCAGTGTCTAGGCAAGTTTGTGTACTGTGGTAAGGTATGTAACGTTCGTTTTTATTCCTAGTCCAGCCTAAAGTTAGTTTTAAGTTATTTTCTGACTTTAAACATATTTTGTTATCTGTACAAGAACAGTAGGAACAAGTTATTTCAACTTATGAAGCCTTCTCATATCAACATGTTAATATGTACTGTTGGTAATACAAACGAGTTTCTTAATAATTCTTCTGTTCTATCTTATTTTGATAACTCGAGTGTCTAATGAGTTGGATTCCCCTATGACAAAATATAACCCACCCGGAGTTAACAATCTTCTAAATGAGTTCTTTTTTGTTAAACAAGGGGGTACGGTGGCTGGGTTGCCACGCAATAATATTTCGTTCCCACGCAATAATTTTATTTATTTCATGTCCGCTCCCAGCCACCGTAACGGGGCCTTTACTTTACTCCAATTCTATCAAAACTTCTCAGTGCTATTTTGATTCTGGTTCGGTTTGGTCTACAGGTATCATTTTACCATTATTAAAATGCAAATGACACCTACCGTAACTATAGAGGAATTACATTATAACTATATACTTGTGTTTTGAACAATAGACTTTTAAAATGGTCGAGTAATTATTATATTACTTACAACCAGTTTGGGTTTAAGCCTGGTTTTGGAACAAGTGATGCTATTTTGCCTTTCATGGTATTATCCAAAACAAATGTTGTCTGCGTATCCTAAAAATGTTGTCTGCGTAAGCTGTACTGTTGTTTCATTGATTACCGTAAGGATTTTGATAGAATATAGAGAAAATATTCTAAAAACTGTTAAAAAAAGAATTCATCGGAAAATACTTAATACCATAAGATCTTTATATGATGAGTTAAAATTATGTGGTTTGTTTACATCTTCTCAAGGCCTGTTGCAAGGGGAGGGGTTATCTCCCGTTCTTTTTTTCTACAACCATGCACTTTGTTAATGATTTGGAAAATGAACTGATTGATACCTCTTGTCTTGTGATGCCATATTTCTCCGTTCTGAGACTCTTCATCTGGCATGCAGAAAATGTTAAATTCCTTAAAATATTAGTGATAATTGGCACCGATAATAGCACACAAAAACAAACATTGTATTCTGAAATGGTGGTAGATTCTGCTCTATATATAAAACTCTGTTGACACAGTGCTACATACATGTATATATATATATATATAGAGAGAGAGAGAGAGAAACATGGCTATAGAGCCAAACGCCTATCGTACGCGTATATAACGACTGACTACACCGTAGTTTAGTCAAATCGATCGATGATTATTGATTATCGTACATCAATTTTATATTTTATTTGAATAAGTGTTCAGAATTACTCAGAAATATATATACATAATACATGTTTCTGTTAATATCTATGAAAATATAATACATATGTATTTCCAACTTCTAATGTATTGTAAGGCCTGCTACCGAGGTCTAATTACTATTACGGGTTGTGTAGCGTTACCTGTTGGTATGTTTTTCTTCTTGCATTGCCGTCTCAACTTTTGATTTTGAAAAATAGTTGGAAAGCCGATTTTCCAAGCAATCAATTTATAAGTCATTAAATGGCTTAAACTATAGAAATCAAAGTGCCAAGGCCACTCATAGATGCTGTGAATGAAGGACTCAAACAAAGGAATAAAATAATTGGTTTATCATTTATATTAAATTTAGTTAACAAAAGATATTGATTATTTTATTATAATTAAAGTTGATTCAACCATCATAAGTTAAATAGGTGTTTTGAAATAACTGAAATTTATTTTATATATTAAAATTTCTTATTTCTGAAATAAGTAGATTTATCAAACCAGTGAATCTGGTAAAATCTGAGTGTTTTTTTCGTTTAAATACATATAAGTAATCTATATATATATATTAATTACTGAAATTATCAATTTCATCAATGTCTCTTTAAAAGAAATGAACATAAGTTAATATCCATTTGATAACAGTCGAAATATTGCGATTTCCGGATTATGTATTTATTTCCTAGTTAGAAAGACTAAGATGGCTGCTTACATTTTTTTATTAGGATTTTTTTAGGACAATTGATGGATGCAGGCCGGAAGCCTCTTTATCCATATCAACAATATATACATTCATAAAAAATAAGTAAATAAATTCCGTATATCAATGGCTATGATCCTACAATATAGACTATTAGATTTTAAAACAAATATTTTTCCAGTGTTCATCTACATTACTTCAAAGTTGTATACAGTATCTGCATCTATAATATGTTGCGGCAAATTATTCCATATGTCTACTATTCTGTTACTGAAGAAATTCTTTCTTCTAAATTGCAACGTTTCTTAAAAATTTTCTCAGAGTGACCTCGTTCTGCCTGCGGGACCTTATCAAATTGCCTTCATAAAATCCATGTAAATTACATATAGTTCTTCCATCATCTATAATTTCAGTCCAATCTTCTAAAACATTCAGCAACTAAAGTTGGGTTGATCGTCCCGAGATAAAACCAAATTGTTTAGAGCTTAAAAAATCATTCTTATCCATGTGTTTAACTATACTGTTTCTAACTAAATTCTCTAAGGTTTTTACAACAATACTCGTGAGGCTGACAGGTCTATAGTTTCCTGGGTCTGACTTCAATCCTTTCTTGAATATGGCTGTGATGTAAGCTTCTTTCCATTCTCGAAGTAGTTTTCCATCTTCCAGTAAACGGTTAAATATATTGGCTAAGGGTGTACTTTTGTCTGGTCCCTGTGATTTATTTAAGGATAAACTTGAATAGATTTTTTATGTTATGGAGATATAACACAAAAATCGATAAAGTAAATTTTTAAGCCATTTAAAATGCTCGTAACAATCAAAATTGAATTATTTTCATTTAAGCTTAATAAAAGCTTTTCCACGACTAGTGGATTACAAATAATTTCCTCGAAAGGGTGACTAATAGTTCTAGTTTCGAATTCTGGTAGGTCCCCAGATAGTTCCTTTGTAAAAACACTGCTGAAAAACTTCGCCAAGTCCTCGGCTTTGTCGCTGTCCTTGACTGCCATCTGTTGATCGTCTCCGTTTAGTCCTTTGAGATCGGATATCCCTGTTCTCACTTTTCTCTTTGAATTAACATAACTCCAAAATCGCTTTGGGTTTGATTTAAAATTCTCTGCTATGCTATGTTCCATTTCCCTCCTGGATTTACGTATTTCCCATTTAAGTTGATTTCTAATTTTTGCATATTCTTTGTATTTACTTTCATCCTTGTTTCCATGTACCGCTGCCATGCCCGGTGTTTCTTGTTGATTTTCTGAAGAATGGTTTTAATCAATGGTACTTTGTTTCTGACCTCGAGACGATTTACTCTTGGGTATATAGGAATCTACCTTATCTTTGATGACATCTGTAAAGCTTTTATACATATCTGAAACACTGTCATTCAGAAGTCCACTCCAGTCCCTCGGGATAGTTTCCCTCATATTTTCATAATCCCCTTTGCTGTATTTCAGACGTGGCTCCTTTCTGGTAGTTTGTACCGCCTCGCAGTAGAAATTAAAGTTCAAGAACAAATGGTCACTACTACCGATAGGGTCATTGTAGTGAATTTCTTTTATCATTTCTTTTTCATTAGTTATCTGGAGATCTAATACACTTGGTTCATTTCCTTTCCGACATCTAGTGAACTTATTCACATGTTGGTATAAATAATTATCCTGAAGACATTCGATGAACATTCTACTTTCTCTATCATTTCCTGTAGACCAAGAATCCCAATCAATTTTCGGCAAATTAAAGTCTCCCATTATTAATTAGTAGGTGGCTATAAGTTTTAGGGGATGATACTAATCTTATCATCTTCCGCAGTTCCTCTGTATTTTCTATGGTTGAATTTGGACTTCTATAAATACATCCAACTAATAAACAATTGTTTCCTATTAGCTTCATCTTTACCCAAATGCTCTCTTTGATTTTCAATGTTTACTTCTGTTCCATTATACTCCGACTCGATGTACAACCCAACTCCTCTGTGTCGGTTTTCATTGTCGGTTGTGAACAGGTCATATCCTTCTATTATTAATTCAGCTTTACGGGTTGAAACTTACAGTTTTTTGGATATATTTCGGTGATAGTAATGGTATCGCTGTCTGTTTGATCTTTTATTCTCCATTTAACTTCATCAAGTTTATTCGGAAGACTGTCAATATTTGTGTAGGTACATTTCAGCTTATTGCAGGTTTGTTTAAGAATTCTGGTTTTTACTTGTCTTATTCTTTTCTCATTTTTACTATTCTGCGGTTCCATGGTGGGCCGCGTACTCGGTATATGGATTCCCTCGATGATTGGTTACTTTTCTGCTGGCCTCATCTCGAAATTCCGATTCTTTATATCTTTCCTGTTTTGTTAAGTCATTACTGATGGAGATCTTTTGATACTTGGCGTGGTCTCGAAGGTTTTGTATATATCTGAAAAAGACTCTTGTCTTCAGCTGATCCAAAGCTGACGAGGATTGGTCTCCTCCTGGTTCCTAATAAAATCCTTATAAAAATGATATTCATGAAAGGGACAGTAGGCTACCTTTCCGAAAAAGAAAAAAAACAACAAATAAAAATCTCTTTAAAACAATTATAACATAATAAAATTGATAATGATGGCCAAAGTTATTTATTAAGTGGGCCTTTTCCAAATGCTAACAAGTTTTCCGTCTAATATACACTGCATGTACTAGAACTGATGTACATGTACTTGACAAGTTGGTGAAATACATGATATACGCATAGAAACAAACATAACATTTCGTTTAAAACTGTACTTTACATAAGCGCATACACTACAGTTCCAAATACATGTATCCCCTATCTTGTTTCAGCATTTTCCATGCAACGAACAGTTTTTACAAGTAGGTCATGATCATCTAGCTAAAAGTACTAGTTAGGCTATATATAGATCCTTCACGCGCTCCTGAAAATGTTTCTATTCGGTATGTGTAGCGCCACCTGTGTGGTTTCTGAGAATAATATCCGACAACCAGAAAAAAAAACATTCGGACTTCTCTGGGTTTATGTAATGATAATTTGTTTGCAATAATATCCCCACCGGTACACCTTACACACATGAAATCTTCAACAGCAAGTAATCAATCAACACACGTAAATCGTTTGGGCCAGCCAATCAAAGTGAACAGACTATTTATAACCATGTGAAAACCCAACAGAATGGCAGGCAAAACGACCGATATAATAGCTACCATCCCCAGAAACAGAGCAAAAACGCTCATGGATTAGTCTAATGTTCCATTGCGCACATATTGTTTAGGGCGAGCGTACTCTCGACCTTTCGTTTTCCTTGTCGGGTGAGTATATACGCAGTCTCTGTACATCCGCTATATATGCGCAGGTTCCAACTGCGCACGTGATACCGGAAGTCACTGTCTTATACCGTTTATTAGTTTTCGCCGTAATTTAGTGACACCAACCTTTCAAAAATGAAATATATCTATCAGCGATATTCTTCTGTAAATTAACAACAGTGACATTAAACAGTGCTAAACACATTCATTTTGTGTAAACTTTATTAATTAAGCGGCGTATCATTCTAAGCATCTGATCGACTTTGGAAACCTCCGGAACAATACAATGCGAATCAGGTTAATGTAGTCAATAAAAAAGTGACGAAACGGATAACATTTAATTTATTTCACACCATCCTAGGCCCTAGGTATACATATATACGTTGTACTATCGCTTACTAACCCCAGTGACCATAAACCGTATTTGCTACGGTTCTAATAAATATTTATAAAATCACCCAGCCTTGCGTAAGAGAAACAGAATAAAAAAACATTATATAATATAATGGGTTCATGTCCGGGTGCCTGAGCTTTAGATCTAATGTACTCAGAAAGGCATTCAAGTATGACACATGTACAGGTAAGTCACAACGTGCACAGAGACTGGACAGTGCTGTATATGTATACGGACGTAGCGGACGACTATTTTGAACAGCGAAACAAGTCTATCGTATCAATATCAATAAAATGAATAAACTTCCATGTAAGTTAACAAAGTTCAAAGTAATTTCACATTTATAGTTCTGATTACGTAATTTAAAGGATACTATTTATTACTATACTGTACATCAAGGACATAAACCATCTCCCAAGGACAATGGGCGATAGTGCTACGTACGTACACCTGTTGTCGAGGATGATTTCATATGGAGTTGTGAGTATATATGTATATCTGCGGGTTATTTATAAATTAGGTGTTACAGTTTTGTACGTGCAAACTATCTCACCGCAGAAGCCTTATACATGTAGATGCATATCGTTCTGGAAATTAAGATTTTAGTAAGTAGTTAGCGAGCACTTAATGTCTAACAGACATATTTCTAGTTTTAACAAATTTTCTCAAATTAAGGGGAAATCCCAAAACATAACGGAACATTCCTAAAATTGTATAAAATAGCTATTATACCCCTCCACACACACCCTCGTAAAAAGCGACCCCTTCCCACTTCGTACAAGTATTTTCCCCATAGTACCGCCTACACCTGGTTTTATACAATGTATGGAACAGGCTTATATCAGTATATATAAACTGTACTACTCTGCTAAACCTGCGTATTTCATAATGCTTTGGTTTTTTCTGAATATATAAAATAAAAAGCCTAATAATATAGGAAGGTTTAACGGATTAACATTGTACCTGATAAATTTGTAATTCTCTCTCTTATAAATCTGTAGAATATTGTGTATCGTGTGACTTTATTTGTTTACTGAACTTCTGTCGTTCTTTGTTCTTGCAGGTTGTGTTTTACACTTCCTTCCGCAGTTTGGTTGACCGCGTTGTGACTTCGCTCGCAGTGGTGGTTAGCCGTGGCCTTTCTCTGGCGGAGGCTGTGGTAAGATTTTAATCATTAATTATCCGAGTATTTGTGAGAAAATTTGAGGAATAGAATAGAGAAAAGTAACTGCTATCAATGATTTATGTTCTTTTAAATCCCAAATATCTAATATATTTTGTTTAAAACATGGTGATTTGCCATTTATCATTAAAACAGCATTTCTAAAGAGGTTTTGGTTTATAATTTCGCCTAAGCCAGATTCGACTCTACATAACTGATATCATAAACCACAAACATATCTAGTCAATATTTCGGCAATATTATCTCTTGTATATCTGCTGAATATTTTGTAATATACGCCTATACTTGTTTACTGAACTGTGTACTTGTGATCTTGCAGGTTGTGTTCGCTACCTGCTGCTGCCGAGGAGAGGTTTTCCCTGTCCCTGCTGCTGACCAGCCTAGCTCCAGCTCTGTTGTCCCCGCAGTACCAGTCCCAGCATCACCGGCTCCTATCCGCAGATCTGGTCGTGCCACCCGCAGACCAGCTTGGCATAAGGACTACGTGATGTGATGTCAAAATGTACTGTAATATCCTTTTATCTATATCTGTTTGTCCATGGGATGATGTTGCTTGAGGATGTGGTAACCCCTCAAAAATCGTACCAATTCCTGTCCCTCACCCAAAAATGTATACAGTATTATACACCATTAATTGGTTGTTCATTACATCATTTAAAGATCAATCGACATTTAGGTAATTTGGTCAATGGTAATTTCCTCCCAAAATCCATTCCATAATTTTGTATCCTAAACGAAGAAAGAGCATATTGTTTTTGCTCCATTTCTAATTACTATTATTACTACTTAGGGTTGTTTGAGGTACACCTTTAAGATTTCAACGGATACAGAATGTATACGGTATAAGGATTTGACAGGCATACTCCTTTGAGTGTGTAGGAAAGTTTTTTTCGGGATTGCATTCTGAGATGGCCGCCAGGGTACACTTTTCAAATTCTTTCGAATATTCTGAAACTTTGGTTTATTGGTATTGTAAATTGGTATACAATGAATATAGTTTTAAGGTTTAAAGTTTTTGTGGGACACTGACCACATGCAGTGATCCTACTAAGGCGTTATTTGAGGTAAATCACAGGATTTTGAGGATACTGACCACATGCAGTGATACGACTGCAATGCTTTAATTTTGACTCAACTGAAGTGTACAGAAAGTAGTTAATAGGATTTTTTGTCCCTGGTCCTAACAATACTCACATTACCCTACCCCTATACCCTAGCACAATTAAGCACACATTTAGTAAACTAGCATTCTAACCGCTACTTTCTACATGTACACTCACAGTTGATCAACTTTACAGCCAAAGCGCTCATATGAGTACCAGGCAACTGCCCCACGTTGGATTAGAACTGGTCATCAAAAGTTGAAGGGTCCCTAATTAAAATACAAGAGGCCTTAACGGTCTTTTGACGTTCTCGGCGCCAGTAAAATAGGACAAGGATTGAAAAAGTTAGTGGTGATTTTGGCGCCCATTTTTGAAGTTAAAAATGTGTTTTAAAGTACACTTGGTAAGGACAATGTCTAGATCCTATCAGACATATTATATTGATAGAACTTCAGAAGTTCAGTTTACTTTTAAGATGGTGGTCAGGGTACGCTTCAAAATATAACATATGTTCCAAATCATGTCCGGATAATCCCATACAAGTATTAATAAATCGTACTTGTAGAAGTATTAACTACTTTTAAAAAATGGAGACTGTAGTGGCCATCTTGGAATTCGCATCAACCTGAAAAATAACACTTGGTCGAGACCATATCGGAATTTCAGGCAAGTTTCAGCTAAATTGCACTGGTAGAAGTTGTTCAAAATGTGTTTTCAATATGGCGACTTTGGTTGCTATATAGGTTTCAGATCAAACTGAAAAATAATAAGGCTTCTTTGGGACCATTTAAGGATGACATCAGGAATAATTTCAGACACATATTAGGTTAATTTGTGAAGTTTAAAATGTTATCGGACAGTGCATGACGCAAAGTGGAAAAAGCAGCATGGCTATAGGTTATTCCAACCTTTTGGGTCGACCTAAGAAGGTGTCATGTTTAATTATCTCAAATATTTTCCATCTGTCTTTCAATCCTCCTCATCCTTCCCCCTACTATCATCCCACCCAGCGTCATCTAAATCTAGGAAACAGGTATAGAAATTATAGAATTTTAAAAATTGTGAAAAAGGAATGAGTGCCACATGTATTAAAATACATGAAGAAAGAGAAAGTAAGAGTAAGAAGGAGAGTGTAAGAAAGAGAGAAAGGGAGAGAAAAAGAGAGAAAGGGGGAAAGAGAGGGCAGTAGGGGAGAGAAAGAGAGAAAGAAAGAATCTTTTTATGAAAAACTACAAAAAAAAAAAAAAAACTACAAAAAAAAAAAAAAAAAAAAACTACAAAAAAAAAAAAAAAAAAAAAAAAAAAAAAAAAAAAAAAAAACAAAAAAAAAAAAAAAAAAAAAAAACAAAAAAAAAATAAATGTAAATAGCATTGTAAATAAAAAGAAACACGATGGCTATACGTGTCGTGTCATTATTAATTAATATTTTCATATTTTTTTTCAGGATAGTGATGTCATAAAGATAGTGACAAACCATCACGATAATGACACCATTAGTGGAGTTCTATAAAGGTAAAGTCATTATAAAACTACCACAAAAAGCTTTATTGGGCCATGTATATCTTTTTGCAAACCACCATCACATGGTCGCTGTTCAATTCGCATATTATCTCTGGTCCAGCGTTCGTCCATCCTTTTGTCCATAAATAATTATTGTTTACATTGTTTTTCAAAAAGAAAACAAGGATTTTAATAGTAACTGCCAAATTGAGAGAAATTATAACAATAAACAATGTATTGGCTGGTTAGTTAGCATGTCATATGTTTTCCACCATGCTGATTCTTCCTAATGGCAGCTCGAGCATATGGACCTCTTTTGGTAACCCGTGAGGCTGTGGACTCTTTATCATTGCCTGTACTGGTAAATATCTACGGTATGAAAAATGTCTCCATTAGATTAGTGATAATCATCAGGATAATGAAAGCCCATGGCAGGCATTCCTTGATAGGGACTATTTGTTATAAGCATGCCTCATTCACTTAAAACTCCCATAAAAAAGTTATATTTGAATTGTAAAATTAAACTTCAGTTCTCTTGGGAAATTACAAGACTATAAGTTATTCCACCTTTTGGGTCGACCTAATAAAGTATAATGTTAAATTATTTCAAATATTTTCCATTTGCCCTTCCACTCCGAAAAAAATATGTAAATAATAAATTCCACACAGTGCCAGAAGGATAATAATTTTTGAATTATAATTGTTGTGAAAATTATTAACAAAATAAAATTTTTGAGAATTTCAAGATAATATAATAACATGCTATATCTTACAATACTGGCAAATTAATTAGAGTTTATTTTTGTTACTACTGTTAGGATTGATTTTCCAAATTATTAGAAAAAAATATTTTAGTTTTATTTATCATATCATATGTTTGCACATAATAAACAGAATAGAGACAGCCAGCTGGATAGTGACACCCGATGGCAGACGTTCCTTGATCCTGACCATGAGAGATGAACAGAGCTCCATTCAGGTAATAATAATAAGTCTATTTCATTCAAACTGAAGATTACAACATCACATAATAATTTCTTTAAAAAATAAAGACACAATATGCGAAATTAACATTACGAGAAAAATATTTTGCAAAACAATTTGCAATTGTTATCAAACATGTAATTGTAAGTACGTCTTTTTATGTTACATCCAGTCAGATTATAGGCTTAATGACATAAATGAAAAGTACTTTGTAAATAAATAATTTAGTTAATAATATACATTCACAATCTAATAAAAAGTTGTTGTAGACAGAGAATATATTGTAAATATTAATAACACGGACTATTATAAAATCTTCTAAATCTTCTGTAATCATTTACTGTAAAAAGACCCTTGAAGTTAATTTTGAATTGTAAAATTAAACTAGTTTTTATTGAAGGACCTGAGGTCTCAATGCACATTGCCAATTTTATTTTCGTTTGGAAAAGGGAAAAAACTATTTTATAGATTTGTTTGAAAAAGAGACTTGCATGTAAGTTGATGGAATAAAGGAAAGTATTTTCTTGTAGCTTTTTGAAGTCCTTCCCATTTCCATGTAATAAAAAAAAACTTTTTTTTTCATCAAACCAGAAACCTCCATAATTTTAAAATAACATTTAGTTTTATAATATAATCATATTCATTTTACAGAAGATAAAATTATAAATTGTTTTCTCTGCTTTTATTTTCCAATTATTGAACTACGGACTAGTATTTTCAAAATAATTCAGAATTTTAGATTATAACAATAATGACACGTTTTTAAATGTTATGTTTTAGTCTATGAGAGCCAGTAGGATAATTTTTGCTCTTGCATTTACCAGTATATTTTTGAAAATAATTTTTATAATGAATAACCTTCCAATTGTGCCCACATAATCTTATGCAAAATTTTAAGATAACCATTGTAGTAAATAAATTATCTGATATCATGCCCTGTTTTTGAGAAATTTCCTTATTCCTTTTTATAGTATTCAATTGAAGAATATAGAAAAGTAAAGTTCTTTAATCCTTATACTCACTCTGCAAGACATTGACGAAAAACCTCCCAACTGACAGGACACAAAAGACTAGACGGGACTGACATGGGAGGCGCGTACGAACTGACCCTATCATTAAAACTACTAATTCACATTCTCACTCCAAAGGACTTCTTTCCTATATTCTTTATTAATAATATTACCATAAATTTCAAAATTGTATATGTTATTGTTGAATGATTAATTTATAAGTTAAATAAAATGGAAGCAAGTTATTTTTTTTTTGAAATAAGTGTTAATTTCAAATTTTTATTCTTCTACAAATACTGGCTTGAGCTACTATGACCATCTGTCTTGTAGACCCGAATATAGCTTTGTTTTTATGCCAAGATACATTTTTCCAAGACAATTATCATTGAAAATCAAAAGAATGGGAATTTTGACACAAGACCAAGATGTAGCAAGAATTATAATGCCATTTTCAATTAAGGAGTTATCTTCCATAATTTCGAAATATCACCTAGATATTATCTTTATCCCTCAATTAAATAACATTATTTAATCAATTCATTGTGTACACAAAAAAATCGCCAAATTGAATTATGGAGGTCCTAACTGTTTTTATGGAGTAAATACATTTAATTCATTCAAAATTTCAAAAGATGTATCCTGTTCGGCATAATTATGTCGTTTACGCGCTTGAAGCGCTTGGGGAGCTGTCAATAATCAAGGGTCTTCGCAAAAAAACCAAAAAAAAACATAAGTTGTCTCCCTTATGATGAACCGGAATAAACTTCATTTGTTTTTAATTTTCTTTAGAACGAGAGAGCATCGTGTTACTTTAATGTATAATTTTTACACGCAATGAGTGATAATTTCAAGGCAGGGTCCATATATTACTAGAACAATGTTTGAAATTTGAAATTGTTCAGTGATAGAGCATATTCTCATGGCCTCTTGATACTTTAACTGTTTTGTACAATTGGCACTGTCTCCACCATATATTTTATACAAATTCTAAACTTTATCAATAAAAAAATGTTTTGCCGACCAACTGTCCCTCAACTCATAAAGCTTATTATTTTGTTTCAAAATTTCACATTTTATTACTTATTTCCTAATTCCATCAAGTACAAGCTGTTTCCAGTCAAAACATTAACCAAAGCTTTTTGTGATGTATGTGTCTCTATTGTAATAAGCTTAATTATAACCTATTAGGTATTTATTATTCATATTTTAATGAAGTTAAAAGTAATTTTTATTTTTAGCAAGAAATGCTGAAAAAATAACAACTTTTTATCCGTATAAAAAATCAAGCACCCACTAGTTTTAGGATTGTTTTCGGAATCGCAACTTGTTACTTTTGATCTGTAATTTCTTTTTCTGTGAAAATTGTTAAAAAAACCAAACATTTTTACCTTCAAAATTCAAGTTCAAAGTTCATTATTACGAAGCCATTTGGCTTATCAGTTTAATATATATACACACATAAAATCAGCGACGTAGATAGCATACATGTATCTACATTATGTCTCTGATATAGGTCTTCTCCCTATTCAGTTTGTTTCGTTTGTAAATAATTTGCGCAGGTACTAATGAATGTTTTCTCTGTTGTAGAATTTGGAATGATTTCTGTGTATATAAGTTGCAGTGTTCTAGACTTTGTGTAGGATCCTGGATTGGGCCTAAGTTACGGAGATGTCCCACATTGGAGGTTACAGTGTAATCGTGCCACTGGATGTTTCTTCGTTTTAAGACTGTTTAATAAAGACCGTCTTATTCGGTCATATTTAATAAAGACTATCTTATTCGGTCATATTTAATAAAGACTATCTTATTCGGTCATATCTAATAAAGACTGTCTTATTCGGTCATATCTAATAAAGACTGTCTTATTCGGTCATATTTTAATAAAGTCTGTCTTATTCGGTCATATTTAATAAAGACTATCTTATTCGGTCATATTTTTGTTTTCACGGCCATCTTAAATCCAGCATTTGAAATCTTAAGCATTGAGTGCTGGTGCACCTCCTGCTAACCTGCACTGCAGGATTTTTCAGGTTGGGTGGCTCGCTTGGTTTCATAAAAGGCCATAGGACTCAGATATGTACATTTTACACGTCCAATACCAATCCAGCAGCCTAATACAGCGTTTAAAAGAATGTCAGTCTTGTGTTCTTATTTCAATTGAAATATTTAGAAATGGAATAATTTATGCACGGATTATGTACGAATCAGAACATACAGTCTACACTGTTAGAGTAACTTCTTTGGCCAATATGTGTGTAATCCATGTTAACAATTCCTCTCCCTGTTTTGCAATCTGGTGCAGTGATAGTAAATTAACGCGCTAATTAGGACGACGGCGGAGAACAAAGGCGATCCGCGTTATGAAAACCCACATTCAATTTCAGTTTTAAGACGAAATTAGCCACGTCATATTAAAGTGAATAGTCTCGCAAATGAAGTCGGTAAAAATGGTGTAAATTTATTCATTATAAATTCTTATGAAATAGAAAAATTGATCTGCAAGCGAAGAAATTCATTTATGTTTATAGGAATCCTAAATTAAAAAGTCACCCTGCTGGTTCATTCAACGCAGCCTCTCTTTCAAATACATGTAGTTAGCCGAATTTATCTTATAACTCTGCTGAATTTACGCGGGACTTTTCCATAAATACAATGGTCAACACTGGATAACGTAAGCAAAACCTGACTGTCGTTTTGAAATACAAGGACTTTTGGAACACATCTTTGCCCGACTATTCACTTTAAAGGTGGGATTCTTTCAAATTTTGCAATGTTAAAAGTCTAGGTATATTTAACCTAGGCCACACCAAATTAATTTGTATTTCTTCGAGAAATTGCAAGAAAAAAATGGAGCGAGCGAGCGATTTTTTTTTTGTTTTTCAAAAAAAAATTTGGAATCAAGGATTTTTAGGAGCGAAGGGTTTTAAAGTCGAGCGAGCGATATTTTTTTCAAACCATGGAAGTAAATATCCATAAAAAACCCGCTGATAAACCTGTTTATTGTGTTTTTCAATCATTCTGAATACTTCTGTATATTCAAAAGTACAATGTAAATTTTAATCATAAACGAAAAAAACCACAATGATCTATCTGACCAGTTAAAACAAAAAAGCATATTTTGTTAAAAATATCATTAGAACAATCACACATGTACATTGAAGTTACACCAAAGTTTAGTAGATTTTATAAATTTCTGTTCCACCATCAGATACATGTAACATCACCTATCATCATTTTTTAAAGTATAATATAACTATATAAAGGCATTTTTCTACATCAAGAACAAAGATAACAATTATTTTCCAAACTATCCAAAGTAATATGATGCATGCACTCGTCCATGGATATCAAAGATATATTTTCAATATATGTATTGTCAAAAATATCAGAATGAACACAAACTTTCAATTGAAAATCTGATTAATGCAATTAACCAGGAAAATCATTTATTTTTGCGCAACACATACAAAGTATGTTTCACGAGAATCAAATGATAGAAGGATAGACTGATTGTGAAAAATTCAGTCGTCAGGTTTTGACTATAGCTTCACTATGGACTTGCTTTAAGCAAATGGTATGGATGAAATGAAAAATATTTACCGATTCATGATTCTGTATTAAAAACGATGGTCAAAAGAAATAATTGGCACAATATTAAGTGATAAAAAAAATCTTAAGGATGTACACCTCTGAGAAGTCAAAATTTTGTATTAAACTTTTTTTCTCATATTGATTTTTGGAAAAAGGAGTTCATACCATAAAAGAAAATGGAATAAAAAACATATGTCCGTGTGCTCGTTTTTGAGCTTTTGTCACTCAAAGATACCTAGTTGACAAAATATTGGATTTTATGGGAATTTGCCGTTTTGACCATATAAGATAGAGATTAAAGCCATAATTTCCTAATGGGGTGTTTGATATGTATGAATGTATGTAGAATTCATTTTCTAGTAGTCTTCTTAAAAATATTAATTTATTAAATATAAATTTAAAGACTAATATTTTTTCTCAGAATAACAACATATGCTACCCCTACCCCTTAAAGTCCCATTATGCTTTCACCAAACTTTGCTAAAATATACATTAACATCCCTTATGAAAGGTTCTTCATTTGGTTTCTTTACAATGAAGATAATTACGCAATAATTAATTAGTAAAGAATTCTTAAAATAGAACGGGTTGATTTGCATAGTTAAAAATACCTCGTGTATACGTATGTGTTCGATACCCGGATATAGTAAACAAAACACGCATGGCCGAGACAGAGGGCAGTTTTGAGGAAACGGTGAGCAATACAATGTTCTATAATTGTTTAGTATATGATACATATTAGATTCCACAGATTATAAATGTGTCCTGTCAAATGTTACATATAGTTTATATAAAGCTTAATACAAAATGCGTATTAATCGAAAAATAGTGGATGTAAATAGTGAAATGCATACATGGGGCACCATATGGGGTATTTTATCG
>SAYR01045709.1:55176-74975 GCA_004382745.1 Argopecten irradians irradians | reverse complement strand
TACAAATATAAACACGTGACCGTGTCATTTTTGGTGATGATCGGTTGATTTTCTTTCCTCTCGTGTAATAATTTGAGATAAATACAGTATTAATCCAAAACTATATATAGATAAAAAATACCATGATGCTACTAATCTATTCATAATTTGAGAGTATGAGAGGCACAGTATATTAAATACTTAGAACATACGTAAAGAGGTGACTAATAGCTTACTATATACATGTATTTATAACTGCTTTCTATTTATTCTTTGGGTATTTTATAACGATATTCGTCTATGAAATATGTGATAGTACATGCATGTACATATAGATGAAAGATCACTGGAATCGACGCTAGTCGAGATACATCAATCTGTATGTTGTATCTATATACCGATACCTGTCGAGATTTCATTTCTATATAATTAACTGCTGATTAAATGTTTTTCGATTACGTTTCGTGTATTTAGAAAAGGATCATATATACATCAAGTAGTGATTACCAGGTGCATGAGTCTAATTATCGTATGGGCATTTTTAAATATAGGCCTACAATTTTATGTACACGGAGCGAATTAAACTAATCAAAGACTCGCATTTATATTAGTACAAACGTCAGTATTAGAGTGAACTAAGGGGATATAAATATTGTCAGACTCTTGGAGTTTCATCATTAAAAAGACACAACATATATTATCTTGACCGTAGTAAAAAGGAAAAGGGAATTGAAACTGAAATTTCTCTAATTTCACGAGTGTGCATTCCATTTTACGCTGAACGTGAATTATGTTTATTAGCATTCAGCCCATTTGTTTTCATAGGAAAAGTTCGATTTGTATAAAATATGTGAGAGAAAAAAATAAGTTCGTGATGCCTGCTAGGACTTTACCAGTCTTATTTAAACGGATATTTTCCCCATTTCCTCTGCTTTTAATGAAGGACTGATCCATGTTTTCTTAGCTGTTTTGGTATACTTTTCCATCATATCTTCTTCACTTGATGAACTGTATAAAAATCATTAACGGACTGTTTTTATACTCCATTTTTAATTAGTACTATTAAATCAAACCAAACTATTCTACATTTTGTACATGCATTCCTTCCTCGTCCCGTGCATGCAATGAATTATGAGATAAAATGAATCAACATTGGCCTACATATGTGTTCATGCACTGGTTTGGCTCTATAGACATTTTTTCTCTCTTTATACATTGACACAGTATACATATACATTTTTAACATGTATATATCATATATAAGAGAAAAAAGTCTATGGAGCCAAACACCTGTGGTTCATATACATGTATCTTTACATGTAGCATAAACAATATTATGTATATATGTTTTTGCATGTAGTAATTGCAAAGTTCATAATAATGATCTTATGCTACAATGTGGATTGTACTCAGTTAGTAATTCATGGTCATGATCACTTGTCATTGATATATCCGATAATGCCGATATCGTCGTTGACCCTACATGTTGTCTCAAACACTGGTCTAAGTTTCATGTACATGCTCGCGATCGGTCTGCGATGGAGTAGAACATGTAGGTTTTCCAGACTTCGTATGTATGTATGTATATCTATATAACAGGTAACGACATGGCGTGTTTGTGTTTACTTTCATTTGTTTACGAGTTTAGCGAGTCATCCCGTGGGAGGCCTTCATCAGGTAACACAAAACGTACGTTGGTTCGTTTCGATGCACAGAAACGGTGTTCGGTTTCCATGTACATTTCAACAAAGCTAGATTAGACCCTATAGCATCTATAAAATCTTTTATTACAAAATACATAAGATCAGCAAATACCATTGCAATTATAATTTTTGTAATTGCTTGCTTTCCATTCAAGAACAAACACTTTTTGAATAGTTTTAGCCTAGTTTATATAGGAACTACAATATATATACATGCATTGGTAGGTCCACGCGTGGAATGGTGTGGGGTCGTAACGTGCAGTCGCATCGCGATCGAGCAATGCAACTTGACCGCTTAAATTGTCGTTGTTTGAAGGAACGTGCAAGTGGTGATGAACGGACCCATGTGTGTTCGCTGACACGTATTTGGCGAGTCTTCAGTGCGGTTCGCCATGCAACGATGTTTGAAGTTTGTTAGGGAAATTCCACCTTTTTGTGCCTACGCATGCGTACTAGATTGTTTGGCTCTGGGGCGGAACTACGGATTTCCCCTCTCCGAAGAGGGGTTTTCTATTGTTTTTAAAAAATATGGAAATGTGGGCATTTTTTATTAGCAGATATTTTCATAAGGATATATGCTCTACTATTCAGCAAAGTTTGGTACTTTATGACGATATTTTTTCATCCCAAAACATAATGGGGCTTTAATTTTGAGCCACAAAATGCACCATTTTCAGCCATTTTTGCCAAATTTAACCCTTTATAGAAAAAGTTCTGGTATTAAACTTTTGTTATTATTTTGCATATCAATAGAGAAACAGTTGCTCTTTCTAAATCATGAAGAAAAATTGGGGGTCCGTGTGCTTACTTTTTTGCCCCATTTGAATTTTTGTTATATTTCAGTATTTTAGAGTAAAAAATAAAAGTGCCCAAATTACCATTAAATGTAAAAAATAAAGTCACAAAAGTGTTATCATTTCACATATTAATGCTTAATATTTTAATTACTACGAACCTAGTAACAATTTGCAGCTAAAATTAGTTAATACAGCTAAAAATGATGGCGCAGAGATGATTTAAGTAAAACAATTTCAGTAAAAAAATGAGAAAACTGTGTTTCTACTTGAAGCGTAAAAAAACACAATTTCAAAAGGCCACCAAATGGGCCATTTCTTAAAATCCCCGTATAAAAAATTCTCCTAAGAATAGAAATGTAATTTTTTGACAAATTTGCATCTGGCAACTTGCTACAGATATTGAATGATTTTATTTAAAATCTCAAAACTTCTTTGATCTATGTTGAAACGAACTTCAACGGGACTGAAACCTCAGAAGAATACATCCTTAATGCAGACTAGTAAGTCACATTCAGAAGCAATTGTTACATGTAAATTTCAAACAAAAACAGTCTCAATATCATCAACCGACAGTTAAATAATGAATATGTGTTGTTTCTATTTTGTGAAATTTCAATGGAGTCATGTCTTGACTGGTTTGTGGATATCTTGATCGCTTGAATGCAATCTAATTCATGTCCGATGCAGCATTACTCCAATTAATGTCAACAAGACGACTAAAAAGATCAAAAAAGTTTCATTCATTTTCGACCTCGACAGCCGTGTTTGGACATCAAAACTTGTTTGGACCTCCCCGAACGGTAACAATCAAGACACCCATAATCGGAAAAAAGTGCTGAGAGAGAAGATAACGAGAGTGAACAGATGAATGTCAACAACACGAAAAGGTCCACAAAAATTTAATTTTCGGCCGCGATCGCGATCAAATACGCAAGGATGCTGGGTCACTACGGACGTTCAATCACTCATACCCAAAATTAAACGTTAAAAGTTCAAAAAACATGTTGGAAATACGATTGTTCCCTCAGTTTTTTTCCTCCTTACCCGCCTTCTTTGTAGTCAATTCATCCTATTCAGACAAAACCTTTACTGTCTCCCTTTCCGCCCAATGTAATTCAATCGTCTACAAGCACTAAATAAGTCGGCTGAACGGAAAATGAATCCGGATATTTATATTTTTTTTCTCGAACCCGAAAAATTACGTGTGCTTGCTCCGACGAACTACAAATTAATTGTGGTTTATGTGCATTTTTTTTTATCTATTTTGCCTTTTTAAAAGAAAGGCCTAAATGATAATTTCAAACAATATTCTGAGAATTTTTCAAGTAGACCCTTTGTATCCTCCTTTTGAATATATTTTTTATTTTTCAAATATTTTTCCTTATGAAAAGACTTCATCTTTACTAATGTTCCATTTGTAATGTATTTACTAATTAGTTTTACGATTACAAATTTATTTTCAAGCAAAATATGATAAACAGGATAAAGTATTTTGAGCTTAATCCACATGTTTGTCAGGTTATCCGATTTTCTCCACCCTTTTAAATCATCTTTAAGCAGATATTTAAAAAAAAATATGAAATCCGGGAAAGTTACTTTTTAAATGCTGAAATGTAGCCAATGATTTATTCTAAAAAGTCGGCATTTGCCTCGGCGACATTAAATTCTAACTTGACCATAGGTATCCTAATAAAACAACAATTAGTGATGCACTGACTAAATATGCTCTTGGTGAAACAAATTCAAATTCTTTTAATGGTTTCTAGTTTATTATCATACTATTTGCTTTTTACAAATATAAAAATAATATTCATAATACAATTAACATACAGGATAAATGAGAGACGGACAACAGCATAACATTAATGATTTTCTTAAAGTAGTTGCATTATAAAAATATTTTTTCAGTAGATTTAGTTCTTTTAAGTTTCCAGTACTCAAAAGTTTGGTTAACTTAGTCTTTTTATCAATTTCTTTATAGTATCTTTGTAAATATCGTCCTCAATATCACGATTAGGTCACAAAACTAACAAAAACGCACACTTCTATCTAAATTTGAAAAAACGTCCATTCATATCTATCCAAAGCCTTATTTTGTCAATTAACATGCGATTTCTCTTTGGAATATACTTTGTCAAATAACTCGATTCACCGGGCGACGATATAAATACGCTAAAAGAGTTTTCATATAAAGATGGCAACTCTTGAAAAGCTATATCATTAATTCTTTGATTATTGGTAAAATATTTGAGGGAACAACTGTATGCTGATTTACCCAAACCGTAACTGTACAATACATCTTTACAAAGTCTAACCAATTTAAACATGTTGTTCGGTTTTGGTAAGTTTAATAAAAACATTATAGGCAGTTTTTCAAAATACAGTTACATTTTTTTAGTCATCTGACCCAAAGGGTCAGGATGACCTAATAGTCGTCATGTTTCGTTTCGTCGTCGTCCGCCGTGCGTTAACTTTTCACATTTTCAACTTCTCTTCCAAGTTCTACCAGTGCGATTTAGCTGAAACTTACAGGAAATGATTCTGACATGGTCCCGACAAAAAGTGTTGTTACTTTCGGGTTTGATCCCGAAAATCCACAGATGGCCGCCACAGCCGCATCTTGAAAACACATTTTGAACTTCTTTTCAAGTTCTAACCGCTGTGATTTGGCTGAAACTTGCATGAAATGATACTGACATGCGTCCCGACAAAGTGTTATTTTTCGGGTAGATCTGAAATCCAGAGAGCCACCACAGCCGCCCATCTTGAAAACACATTTTGACTTCTGCTTAATTTGCCGATTTGGCTGAAACTTTGCATGAAATGATCCTGACAAGGTCCAGACAAAGTGTTACATCTCTGTTGATCCCAAATCGAAGATGGCTACCATGACATATATCAATTAATTTCCTATACTTTATTGCCAGGTAGCTGCTATGACCGTGAGGCCATTGGGCCTCTTGTTTGTATTAGAATTTTTAATTTTTCAACCAGTATTTTATGATACGATACTTTCTGGTGTAAAAAAGATGAAAACTGACAAAGTTCAAAATTAAAACCATTTACCATGATTTCGATTTTAAACATGCAATAGTTTTGTGCCAGAATTCAAAGCTGTATATTTTCAAATATCTGGAAGCTTTACAGCCATCCTAGCGCTCTCCGATGCATGACTAAATACACCTGTACATATGATATAAAACCAAATTTAAGATTAACAAAATTTCATTTGCCTAGCATTCATTTTGAAAATAGAGCAAGATCGACTGATGTTTCACTTTTTTAATTATCAGGAATCAAATAATTGGAAAACATTATTTTCATTATCTTCGATCTTACTTTTCCTCGGATAAAAACTTTTTTAAATTTAAAAATAGATAAAGAGACAGAAAAAAATAACATTTGACTTTTAATTGAAATATTATATTTTAATTTTAATTAATCAATGACACTATTTCGTTACCATGTTAACAACAGTATTTTTAAAAACAGCTATCTAATTATTTAGCGAATTTTCTTAACTCATCGACAATATAACGACAAATTTCAATAAAAATTATCTAAATTCACAACCATATCCGACGGTCCTCCATTTTGTTTCCATAGCCACCGATCTTTTTAAAGGTATGATAACCATGTTAAGTTCAGCTACTTTTTCACTACCGGGGCCTTCAATTGTTGTTATCATGGCACTTCCAACAATTAAAGTATTACCATTATATATCGACGTGATAAAGATTATATTTAGGTATTAACAACAAAGACAACAATCACAATCTCAAAGTCATCCAAAAACTGTTTCCCGGATAAGTTAAATACGAAGTTTAGCATGAAAAGATAGCGAAACATGCCCCTAACGAGAATTTTTAATGCGGTGGTAAAATTGTAGGACCCACCCATATTAACAGGGTGAAAGAAATGGCAAAGGAGCAATGCTTATATTTTTGCAAAAAAAAAAAAAAATTTTCATAACAAGTTCCTACGATCTACTCAAATGATGTATTGAATAAAAGCAAACAGCAATGGGAAGTAATTAAAATTTGTAATGTAATTAATTGTAATGCATTACAATTTTTCAAGTAATGAATGAATGGTAATTCTTTTTAAAACCAATGTAGAATATTTAACAAACATACATTTTGTGCATTCTAATTGAAAAATTGAACATGGGCCTTCTTAAAATATAAAACAAATCATGTTAATTTTTAGAAGTCAAACTGATTAGAGTAAATTCGATATTACAAAGTTTGAAATAAAATCGGACTATGGGCAGTTTCTGTTGGATTGTTAAACTAATTAGCTTAGTTTAACAAATTATTTTATATACAAATATAAGACAATACATGTAGGAATACAATTCAAATGATGTAGACATTGAGGTATTTTGTATAAAAACAAGCTTTAAAGCCGCATAATCCGTATCTTCAGGATTCCGTAAATCACAAAAGAAAAATTAGAGGTACATAATTATAAAAATTATCAACTTCCTCCTAATTACACACCCAAAAATCCCGAGTTTCAAAAAGAAGTAATGATTAAAAATTCGAATATCCCAGAGTGTATTGAATATGCCATTTTCAATCGTAGAGAATTTGACTTGCCTTGATAACCATATTAAACTATGTTGTAATAAAGGTCCCATAATTGAATATAAAATAAACTCAGTTGAAAAGAAAAGCCGCGAGAGCAAACATATGAACCGATAATTATGCATTTATGATTCCAATAGTCATATATGAATATACATGTAATCACCACCATTACCGCCATAAACGGAGTATAAAACTTAATAACTTATTGTATGTTATATTTCTGAATATTCATGTTGGGAAGAGCTCCATGTTACGTTAAAAACATGATGATAAATCATCAATGGTGAAAACTATAAACATTTAATGGTATAATATTTCAAGAGATACAAGAAAAATTAAAAAAAAAAAAAAAAAACGAATGGTGTAGGTGCAATAAGGCGGTTTTAATGTGTAATTAAAAAAAGTTCACTGAATGTCTAAACATGCAATTATGTATATATTTTTCTAGTGTAAGATAATGAAGACAGCTCGCTTAGTATAAATTGTGATGTACATGTAAACAGTACATGATAGCTTGCCACAATTAACCATATAGCTTAACCTATATAATTACTAATGTCCAGCCGTGAGCCTCTGAATCAAATGAAGCAGAAAAACTGCATAATAAAATACCTAGATGAATCTTATACAATCAATTACATGCACCAAAAACAGCCACATATTTCATATGCAAATGTGATATAGTGTCATGTACCACATTATTGTGCATTGAATTTTAAGTCAATAGAAAAATGACTGGAGTTCAAAATAGCAATCCAGTAGCGCAAATAAGCTGACCATAGCATCGTGAATTACAGCTCATCAGAAGTAATTGCATATAAAATTCAATTTTTTTAGTATGATATATTAGTCTAAGCCTGGTGAAAAATCTAACTTTATTAGTTGTATTGTTGTTATATATTCAAGCAATCTAAAATAACCTTAAATTATTGTGATAATCTTGCTCCCAAACCACTAATTATGTGAAGTGCTAAGAGCTGTACATGTAGAACCTGATTGACCTGGACTAATTAAGAAGTTATGTCAGTCTAATTCCTTTCTAAACACAATCAAAACTTTGCAATGAAAATAAGCTCAAATATGAATAATGCAAAATTTAAAAACAACAGCATCACAGGCTTATTGTCTCCAATATATGGATATACTTATATATTATGCTGCAATCTGTGTATACACAACAAACAAGATTTATTCTTTATATAACACAATAGGGAAATATATGTATATCTATAGAGCCCAAATTCTTGAGATTTTGACACTGACTTTTGACCCAAAATAACCTTTGAATCTAGCTCCCAGAAATCATTGGTTCTATTATATTTCTGTATAGTTTGAACATTTCTGAAATGATACACACTACATAAATTAAACAAACCAGGACAAATGACATATATTATTTTATTGGTTGATTGTTCATAAATTAAGAATTACATCCTCCCTGTCCCATATAAGATTATTCAAAAGAAAGTTAAAACACACTAGGTGTAGTTAAACATGCAATAATCATTATCATTCCTTTATTATTTGTGATGAAGAAGAAATGAATAATTGAAAATGTCCTCGGTTGATAAATAGTAAAGAATTATGCTAGGTTTGCTCTGTCCTTCTTTCTTGGCGGAAAAAATATTTCTTTCTGGTTCATAATGCGGAACTACAACACAGACTTTTATTTTTTACGTCAGTTTTGATCTCAGAGATACACGTAGTTGTTTTTCCCTTATTATTTTTGAGAACGAGCTGTCATCACATCTAATCACTTCTGTCAATATTCTGGTTGAAGGGTCAACCATTATATTCTATAAAAGAAAATATTGGAGTAAGATTCCAGTTGTGTAATAGAATAAATACTGTTAACATCATATACATATTCTTTCAGTGTTAAGCCACATGTAAATTCAAACTAGTTTCCAATTGTTTCTGTCAAAACCACAAAACTTATAACAATTACACATTTTTTTGAACACGATTTATCAAAAAATCAAACCTCACTAGATACTAAGTTACTCATTCTTGAATTACAGAGTCAATAGCATATTCAATGTGAAGAATAATGGTACTAATTAGTGCCAGAATTTATGTTAGAACCCTAAAAATAGTATTGGACACTTAATAAATATAATACATAATTTAAAAAAGTCAATTAACTATCTTTAAACTTACACCACTTATTGATGTATGGCTTGTGAGAATTAATTATAAATTATTAAAGAAACACAGACAGATAGTATAAGAGTACGTGACTAAGGACTTGATAAGCTAAAAAATACAATCTTATACACACGCAGCACTTGATGAATAAGTTTGAAAGTGGCTTCTTCAATACAGTAATATCCATAGCCATAACAATAAAAGGATTAATATCACTGATATACACAATACACAAATAAAGATAAATACATCGAAAAGCATATATAACACTGAAGAAGAATGCATTTCATCTGTTAAGGAAACAGTATTAATATGACTCTATTAATGCTTCTTTGTTGTTAATCCAGAGTAAAAATTCTGTTATATGTCCCCAATTATCAAACCACTTTCACTGATTCTAAAAACTCTAAAATTTTTACTATGGTACCAATTCCAAAAAGCGAAAATAACCCAAACACTACAGAATATAACTGTACCCCCATCCGGAAGGGAGTTATTTTCCAACACCCCCCACCTTAACCCCCCAAAAACCCTTTATATAGACGAAGAGAAGTCAGTTTTAAATGTGGTTTGGTAGATCATTCAAGTAAATCATATTGTTGTCATAGCCCGAATTCGTTCACACTAATATCTTCAGCACTTTCAGAACATTTTTTAAGTTTAGTAAAATAATGTCCTTATTCATTCGAATCAGCAGTTGATTCTAAGCCGGCGAGCTTCACTGCAAGCTCCGCGTGCCATTGCGGTAAACAACTTTTATTCCGACATAAGCTGCAAAGTAGCATTTTCTAAGCTTTGGGGGCGTAATTAACTTGTTGGCTTTCTGCTGAATCACGACAGCGTAAGTCTAATATATAAAATTTGTATTATTTATATCTGGTACCTCTTAACTTTCTTAAGACTTTGTAATTTGGGGAAAGTTCGATAACTTTTAAGGGCTTATTACACCATAATCTTGTCATTTTTTGTTTTACAGACCCTTGAAAAGATTACGGATCATGCGGCTTTAAGTGGTAGGCGTATATTCTTATAAAGTAGAGTAGTAAAAAAAAAAAAAAAAGCTATGATAAACAACAGTGTTACATCCGAGTACTGATCCAGATTTCCATAATTATTTACAATTGTGTACAGAAATATCATATCCTGTGTTCATGTAAATGGAATGGTTATAGACAGAGAATATATACATTGTATCTCGAACCATCTGTGCGTATGTATGCATATGTAAAAGGTAGCGGGGGCGGGGTAAACCTAGTAAAAGAACAAAATTAGAAATATTGTATTTGACTTTTATAATACACAAATTACAACATGTTTTTGTAATTTATAATCATAATACATATACACTTATAACAATAAAGAAATAAAAACTGTAAACTTTAAGCTTATGACCTTTTACTATATAGAGTACAGTTAACTCGTGTAATTTATCTTTATAATAAACAAACTACATATTAGTTTATGTCAGTAAATACAGAGTCATTGTAATCATTCGTATGCAAACATGAAAATAAATATACTCATGTAAGATCTTAATTAGAGCACAAGTATTGACCAAGGATAGCATTCATCTTATACATCTATTTATATATGATCAAATTCATGCATTTACTTTATAAAGTAATGAATAATATATAAAACAGGTTACAACTATTTGCGATCACATATGTATAAATAAAATATAATATATAAATTTAATAAATGTTAATACATGCTTGGCATTAGATAGTAAATCTTTTTACAATCATAACAATTAGTAGAATTACATGATTAGCCAAACGCCCACTCTTATAAATAAATTGTGCTTTGTATTTAGATATATCTAGTCGCAAATGATTAATAACTCGTTCTATTTTGTGGTACAATAATGGTTCGGTACGTCCCCACATAAAACAATGGTATTTGAATCAGTAAACTTCAGCCTTACCATATTTATATCGTTCTCTTAAATTTTTTAATATTATTTCACAAGCAAACAAAGAAACTGAAATTAGTGCGTGTTAAGATCGAAATAGTCATCACTTGAACAATAATAGGTGTTTAAACGTGTATATATATGGCTAATTAACACAAAAAATAATATAAAATAAATTATTTCGCCTTTGGTGCATGCACAATCAGTACTTCATTCCATATAGGATATATAGTGTCACAGAATTTGTTCGGGATGCAATTAGTTATTTTTCATATTTTTAACTTAAGTAAAATTAGAAGCTCAAACTTTTCAATGGTGGTAATGGTGTAAAGTAAGTGACTTTTGTAACTGAAGAAAAATACTACATCGTCTACTCCTGATTTTGATAGTGAAAAAAATACCATTTGTCAGCGGTGGAGCATCGATCTTTAATATATGTATATATATTTGTCACCGTCTATCATCGGTACAGCGGAAATATATCGCTACACTCGAAGCGACAGCACAAAATACCGATTATTATATCAATGTTTTTAGGTATATAAAATTAATAATGCTTATCATTGCCTGCTTTAGGAGTTTCAAAAACTATTCTATGTTCATTAAAGGTATAAACACTATGTGAACTGAATAAGTCACTATAGAATTATGTGACAATATGTATGGTGTACTTTCGGCGAGGTGTATCTCTGAACGCCAACATTTTTATATACATATATATAGTACATGCAACATCTACATTAATTACCTAAAGATTAAGTGAATTTATGTCAAATATGGTTTCCAAACTTTAAAAATGTATTACTTGCACTTGACTGACCTTTTTAAGTTAACAGAACATATGCATCATTTATCACAATTATATAATTTTCCTGCTTTCTTATCCTAAGATGGTATTTCTAGATCAGCGTGATATAACATTATAATGTAAATGTCTGTCTTTATAGTAAAAGAGCACCCAATAATTAAACTGTTGTCCGTTAACAGCGCAGTAAAATGATATATTTTGTGCATGTTAGAAATAACATATAAATTTCTCTCCTATGGTTGATTTTCGGTCAAACATTGTTATTAGATACAAATCGGTATATGTACTATAATCTTTAAACAGAAAAAGACGAAAACTGTTAATTTGGTACTCTGAGCACTAAAAGTTTCCAACATTTTGAGAATTACAAAACCTACAACATATGGACTTGAAATAATTTTGCCAGTATTGCAACATTATATTAACATCTATAATGTGTATTAAAATGAATATGGTTTAGACCCAAAGTAACAGTCTTCAATCTCATTTCATTTAGTAATTTTACATTATTGACTTCTAAAAATATTTTGTATCTAAAATACATATAGAGCATTAAAAACCAATAATATATTATAACCAATGTTTATTAAACGTCATATATGTGTGTTTGTGTCGGCTTCGATAGATTACCAACTTAAAACTATAATGAGCAGGTCAAAATTTCCGACAAAATTAATTTAAACTTTTATGATATTGTTTTTCTCCACTTATTTTCTAACCGAATACTTAACGCTGTAAGTCTATGCGATACATGTAACAGAAATCAACTATGCACGGTCACAAGAAATGAAAGTTGGCTAAGAATGTAGCCCTGGATAACTACTATGTCAATACAGAATACAGTTACATTAGAATATACATTGATCGAGAAACCTGTTTTTCTGATAAAATTGAGATACTATTTGTAAAAAGATATTTCACCTGGAACCCAAAATGCATTGTTCTTAATATAAATCCGCCTGTGGCTCCTTATTAGTTCATAGGATTTACAAAGTGTATGATTTTATGATATATATTGAAGGAATTATTTCCCAAAGCCCACCAATGTTACCTTACCTTATGTATTTTAAAATCATGTTACGATGCATTAGTTGAGTTGAATGTAAGAAAACCTAATTGCAAAGTTAATTGGGTTCATCATGCTAAACATGAACTTTGTAATTTGGGTTTTAGTTATGTTTGGACTAGGCAATATGTACTAAATGAAAATATTTTTTCGCAATTGTATGCTCAACGTGTCCATGATGTATTCATTCAAGAATTACGCAGTGCCTTTGATGTTTCTTCCAAATTTATTTATATAAGCATATCGCTGATACCTTTTGTATCCAGTATTAATTAACTAAGCCAATTAACCCTAGATTTAAAAATTTATTAAGTAAATTCCGGATGCAAGGACACAGCCTTAATATAGAATCTGGGCGCTATAGTAACATTCCCAGGAGTCAGAGATTATGTACAGTTTGTGATAAGAATGATGCTGAGGGCGAGGTCCATTTTATTTTACTTTGTCCTGCATATTCTGATTTAAGAAGGACTTATATCAAGCAGTATTATTACCGACATCCGAGTGTTTACAAGCTTAAAGAATTGTTTTCATGTAAAAGTGTAAAAAAAAAAATTGAGTAAATATTTGTTTCATGCTTCGGAAATGAGGAAAAATCTCCTCTCTGTGTAACGTTATAACGAAAGTTGACTTACCTGTACATTTATTTAACACCTAGCTATTTAATCATTGATTAATGATTATTTATTTATTTTTTTAAGTGTACTTTATGACGTCACATATGTGGTGACGTCGCAAAGACATTAATTATTTTTTGTATTGTTCCTCCTTTATTAAAATGTTTGTTACGAATTTACACGTCAAGGGATTCTTTATAATATATTCATGTGTATGGGATTGTCCTCCGCCATCTTGTATATTATATGTGAATTTTGATTTAATATAATTATGTATATTGTTGCCTATATGCTGTATCGCATTTGGTTATAATAAAACTTGAAAAAAACCTATGATACTGATTGAAATACAGGTAAATCTCAGGTGACTTTACAGGTGAAAATATAAAGACAGCTTATATGAAACGGTATATAATTGCCATCCTATTGTTTCATAAAACAACACCTAACTGTTGATACATATGTTGGCGTTCAGAGAACACCCCGTTGAAATCGGACAACAATTTCATTTTATACCAAATATTCGACCTGGCTGATCTTAATTGTATATTAGCAATATGTTGTATAATAGCGATACTATTGCGATGAGACCGATATAACAACATTATTTGTACTATAAATGCCGTTTTCAATACATAATCTAGTCGTCTTGTGTATGGAGTATATAGTCATATCAAAATAACGTGTGAACGGAGTATAGCAGGAAAGGTGTGCGGAGTAAAGCAAGTTTGAAACATTTTAAAACGTGTTCGTTTCGGGGAATTTGCTATCTTTAAATAATTAATCGTAGCTGGTTTTGCAATCAAAACAAAGATTTGGGTTGTTTATTAAATTAAGGCTCTTTGTAATTTACCAGTATTACAAATACAGCAATATCGTAAAGCATTTCGGACCATTGAGCCTCTTGAAATTCTCAAAAGCTAGCATTTTGCTCATTTAAATTGACTGTTTAGAGAATAAGATCTGAAAGTAATGTCTACTGGCGGAGAACTAGAAAATTCAATGATTTGCATATGAAAACAGGATCCACGTTCATAAAAACAATTTTAGACCTAAGTTCATGGTAAGCCAAAAAATACATGTATGAGGTATTTTTGTAACGTGATTTTTGATTTTGCTACAAGTATATATGTCTAAGCACATGAACTCGTTCCTGGTGATGACATATATAAGATGGATCACGGCTTTTTAAATATTGTGTAATCGGTAATGTATGTAAATAGACGTTACCCATCTTACATCTATAAATCTCTGACCACTAGGGAAGAGTCCAGAGAGACTGATTTAGACTTAAAACTGTATTGTGAGCTTTTGGCCAGGCGTCTGTTTTACTAAGCTTGGGAATATTTAATGGTAGCCTTAAAATTTAAACTAATCAGACGTGGTATTCCCATCTCTCAAGTCTTTGCATCAAGTTACGCGAAAGCTAGAACTTCTTAGATATAATTGTAGGTGGTGTATAGGCATTTTCATAACTTCTTGCGTTAATCTCTGTAGTCACCTATTTAATTTTCATATTTGTTCTTTACCGTACAGCTGGTCATTTAATGTTATCAAAGTTTTCGCGAGTTAAACTGAACGTGAGAAAATTAAAGTTTGGCGGATTTTGTTTGGGTCTGGTCTTCAGGCATCCTCGATATTCCAAGGGTTCGGATCACTTACGATCTCTACACTCCTGAACTATCTCATATATCCTGGGATACCTCAGTAATTACTAGATGCTATACAAGTTACTGATGATTTAAATAGCCCAGTCTGCTACAGATACACAAACCATACAACTGAAAGAACATAAGATGTCTATGAAAAAGCACGTTCAATAACCCAATAAAAAGTATACTAAGGAGCAAACTGGTACAGTATCATGAAATATTAAGACATACAAGAATATCCATCAAAACCGAAATTTAAAAAAATCCAAACCGTAGCTCACCATTTCAAAGTATGGACCCAAATACGCAACATTGCTACGATAATGCATCAATATTTTGGACAAGAATTAGTATGTGCATGGCACACTGATAGTGGAATAGTTATACCTGAAAACTGTCGCTTCAGAATTTCCGCTAAAGGGCGTTTTCAAATGTAATTTCAACAAATCTGACGACACCCAATGTTTATCGGCGTGGAATGCAATTATGCCAAAATTACCATAAAGGGCGTTGCATATACATCATACTGATATCTATAAATGCATGTATACACCGTTTTCATACTATTATCATCTGTAATTTATATAAATCTGAAATACAGTTATCTTGCTGTCTAGATATACGGATACCGGCGCGGATTCCATACAGTGATCCGTAATAGATATTAACCGAAGAGGAGTTATGCATCAGTATACCGACTCTGAGGAGTATATATATATATATATGCGACGAAACAGTCGAATGGTTAGCGAGTCAGTATTTCGGATGAATCAGAAATTGCAGGTGGAGTTCAAATCCTTGAGTCACTGCCTTTTCTTTTCAGTAAAAAATTATTTTCCCAATATAAAATTTGATTGTTAACTCAATCGGAACCCTTCCCGCGACATACACTGTACATTGTGTATAAATTATACTTCCTCCATATACAGGAATACATATTATGCTCACCCAACACCTTCCCTCTCAGATCGAGCTTATATAAAATAAACCAAGCCCGACACCCAACCTGAAAACCGCTTGTGGGTGACAGGAGGTGTACCAGCCCAATGCTTAAGGTTTATACTTCGCTGGGATTTCTATTACATTGAATAAAAACCCGATCATCAACCACCCATTAATCATTGATATTGCCGAAAGATGCTAAATACGCAAAACAAAACGCAAACCGGCCTTGACAAAAACACAGCCATGTATATGTTATATGTGTATATATATATACATAAAAAGAAAACACAACTATAAAACAGTTTTTGAGTTGTGTTTTCTTTTTTTGTATATGGAAACCATCACATGGACATGGTTCTTTTTACATATATATATATATATATATCAATCTTACCTAAAAAGGTTAAATTGAATAGGTCGTTCCTGTAGCTAACCGAACGCTAGAATGACCAAACCTCGCTACCTGATACCCTGCTAGCCCACCTAATCTCATTGGACGAATAAAAACCGCACGTGCTCTACAATGCCACGTGTACGTTATGTAAATGCATGACAAATATTTCCCGCTATTCTACGAAACGCGGGAAATTTAAAAGTCCTCCATATACTCTCTAACTATATAACTAAATAACAACAAACAATTTGTATGCAGTTAGCTGCTCGGCATCTAGATATAAAAAAGAACGGGAAAGGGTAGTCATAATTATCTACAAGTGCATATTAATCTACAGCCCTAGTTGCTTCGTAACTTCCAATCTGTTCTGGAGCGAATCGACCACGTAGCCATCTTTTGACATATCGCTTCTCCATCTTCCGTGCCTTCTCCAGCACCTTTCGTTTACATTGCCATTAGCAGCTTCTGTAGCACCGCCAGCCCTAAGAGAATGTAACCCTAAGTCTAGTCCTTTACTTACCTCGTTTAACCTCTTTACAACGCATTCCCTGGCCCTTGTATAGCTCAAAGGTTTTTGTTTATATATCTGATTGCATTCCGCCTTACTACGAAACAGTGGTTTGAACAAATAATCTTTTGAACTCACCGTTGCTCCAAACAGACCCATAAACCTTTTTAACATCAAATAAGGACATGCCACAGTCTTACCTTTCGCAATCACCACCTCGTTTCCTAATCTATATTGATCCGTTTTACTCTTTCTAATGTTTAACTTCAAACAAGATTCATGAAATGCCACATCCTCGCATCGCAACTCACTCAACTCATTGTACCTTAAAAATCCCGCAAAACATAAAACAATCATAGCCAAGTCTCGCACCACTGAAATGTCCCTAGAGTCCTTATGAATATCACACAAACATATTAACATGTCCGCTGACACACAGTCCTTCTTCCTCCTTGGCACTCGCACTTGCCTTTTAGCGGCCTCTATCAAATTTTTAACAAAACTGTTCACTGTGGGATCCTCGAATCCGTTGATCGAATGCGCCCATTTAATTCCGTAAACTGCGGCAGTAACAATGCTACCAGATCCGCACGTATCCAAAATATGAGTCAAGTATAAGGCTACTTGTACCGGTTGTGCGGGAAGATGACAAACGTTGCCCTGTTTTGCGAAAGCCTCCCACCTTTTAAACGCGTTATAATACTTTTCAACAGTCTTGTCGCTCCTCCCTTTTAAAATGAATCCCGCCATTTTCTTGGCCAAATCGTGTGTCCGGGAGGTATGTTGCCATGTACGCTTGATTGCCTCGTCTATGTTTGTGAGTAGCCCGACACCTGAAATCACAAAAGCAATATGGATCAAAACCTCAGCTTTAAAGCAATCATCTGCGGACCCCCGTCCCTACCAAAAACCCCGTTTTTTCCTTTTCCGGCAACTACACTGCCCGAAGGTGATATTTTATGCTCTTTCACGAAAAACGCGTATTTGTCTCCCCTTGGAGCTATCACAGGCCAGAATGGAGCAGAAGTCCAGTATGGCACTACCAGAGTACCCATGGCTTTCTCGTACATCATTTTATCAACAATCTTCGGTATCAAAGCAGGGGGCGGTACTAGCCAATTGTTCTGGCCAGCCCAGACCTGACCCAGACCGTCTATGCCCGCTGTCCCAGGACACCACCACCTCGAGTTGAAAACCTCACATTTTGCATTATTATAATTAGCGAACCTGTCTACTGTAAACTCTCCCCATTTCTCATTGAGCTCAATGAACACACTGTTCCGTATATACCAGTCATCACTGTCAGCCGTCTTACTGTATCTATCCGCCAATTGATTATCCGCCCTTGGCACCCAGGCTGGCAACAATCTAAGACCTCTGCTAAGGCAATCCTCTCTGATCATTACAGCCTTCTCATTCAGTATCGGTACCTTGCTACCATTTACCAATATAGAAGCTACATTCTGACTATCGGTATACCACAACACCTTCTGCCCTACCAGGCATTGCCCTACCAGGCTTCCATTGTAATGTAAAAGCATACGACGTACAGCCTCCAGTTCTCTCCAAGTTGAGCTTTCCTTGCTCTCTGTATCTGTCCATTCACCCAGAACCTCACTTTTATTTACGTGCAATATGTACCCCCCGTAACCTGTAGCCGAGGCATCGCTATACACTACAAAATCATGCTTGTAAGACCTGTCTATCTGAGCACCGTTCAAACTTTCAACATTGTAAAACCAAAATCGTAGTTCGTCTAAAGCTTCCTTTAATATCAAAACGTTGGAATCCCAACTTGCCTTCATCATCACACTGGCATACATATGCCTCGTCATCATTCTGACGACAGGACCCATAGCTACCTTCATAGCGATAATCTGACCTACTAGTGCAGCCAACTGCCTCGCTGTCACCCAGCATCGATCACGCGATACGTTATCCAATAGAGTACGTAACGCCGATTTCAACCTCTCTATCTTGCTGTCCGGTACAAAAACCAATCCCTCAGAGAATGACCAACGTAACCCCAACCATATAGCTTCCTGACTTGGCACCCAGCTACATTTTTGCTCTGCAATCATAAAACCAAATCTTATCAAATCGCCCTGTACCGACCTACTCAGGTCGCTAGCCTCAGCTTCCGTAGCTTTACCCCCGATGCCGTCATCGAGATACATGATAACCCTGTGACCCTTTGAGCGCCAGCATTTGACCAATACACGAGTGACCTTTGTAAAAATATACCCTGCTGTGGAAAGGCCAAATGGCAATACATTAAAAACGAAATATCTCACCTGGCCGTTCACGACCCAAGAAAATCCTAGAAATGTTCTATGATCTGGAAAAATCTCGATATGGTGATAAGCTGATTTGAGATCGAACGTAAAAACCCAATCTCCCTTCCTAAACAAATCTAATGCTACTGTTGAATCCTCGTACCTGAACCTGTATTTAAACAAACAAGGGTTTATGTGTCGACAATCTAACACCAAACGCAACTTCTCCTTATTGCCAGCTACAGTCAATGGATTGACCACCTTTGGAATAGTATCTACTTCTCTTATACAACCTTTCAAAAGCAATGTTTCTATCTCCTGCTGTACAAAACCCGCATTGTCATATGCCGATTTATTATTTCTTAAAACAATGCAATCCGGCATTGAATACATAGGTAA
>SAYR01045709.1:32832-55138 GCA_004382745.1 Argopecten irradians irradians | reverse complement strand
GATTCATGAAATGCCACATCCTCGCATCGCAACTCACTCAACTCATTGTACCTTAAAAATCCCGCAAAACATAAAACAATCATAGCCAAGTCTCGCACCACTGAAATGTCCCTAGAGTCCTTATGAATATCACACAAACATATTAACATGTCCGCTGACACACAGTCCTTCTTCCTCCTTGGCACTCGCACTTGCCTTTTAGCGGCCTCTATCAAATTTTTAACAAAACTGTTCACTGTGGGATCCTCGAATCCGTTGATCGAATGCGCCCATTTAATTCCGTAAACTGCGGCAGTAACAATGCTACCAGATCCGCACGTATCCAAAATATGAGTCAAGTATAAGGCTACTTGTACCGGTTGTGCGGGAAGATGACAAACGTTGCCCTGTTTTGCGAAAGCCTCCCACCTTTTAAACGCGTTATAATACTTTTCAACAGTCTTGTCGCTCCTCCCTTTTAAAATGAATCCCGCCATTTTCTTGGCCAAATCGTGTGTCCGGGAGGTATGTTGCCATGTACGCTTGATTGCCTCGTTTATGTTTGTGAGTAGCCCGACACCTGAAATCACGAAAGCAATATGGATCAAAACCTCAGCTTTAAAGCAATCATCTGCGGACCCCCGTCCCTACCAGAAACCCCGTTCTTTCCTTTTCCGGCAACTACACTGCCCGAAGGTGATATCTTATGCTCTTTCACGAAAAACGCGTATTTGTCTCCCCTTGGAGCTATCACATGCCAGAATGGAGCAGAAGTCCAGTATGGCACTACCAGAGTACCCATGGCTTTCTCGTACATCATTTTATCAACAATCTTCGGTATCAAAGCAGGGGGCGGTACTAGCCAATTGTTCTGGCCAGCCCAGACCTGACCCAGACCGTCTATGCCCGCTGTCCTAGGACACCACCACCTCGAGTTGAAAACCTCACATTTTGCATTATTATAATTAGCGAACCTGTCTACTGTAAACTCTCCCCATTTCTCATTGAGCTCAATGGACACACTGTTCCGTATATACCAGTCATCACTGTCAGCCGTCTTACTTTATCTATCCGCCAATTGATTATCCGCCCTTGGCACCCAGGCTGGCAACAATCTAAGACCTCTGCTAAGGCAATCCTCTCTGATCATTACAGCCTTCTCATTCAGTATCGGTACCTTGCTACCATTTACCAATATAGAAGCTACATTCTGACTATCGGTATACCACAACACCTTCTGCCCTACCAGGCATTGCCCTACCAGGCTTCCATTGTAATGTAAAAGCATACGACGTACAGCCTCCAGTTCTCTCCAAGTTGAGCTTTCCTTGCTCTCTGTATCTGTCCATTCACCCAGAACCTCACTTTTATTTACGTGCAATATGTACCCCCCGTAACCTGTAGCCGAGGCATCGCTATACACTACAAAATCATGCTTGTAAGACCTGTCTATCTGAGCACCGTTCAAACTTTCAACATTGTAAAACCAAAATCGTAGTTCGTCTAAAGCTTCCTTTAATATCAAAACGTTGGAATCCCAACTTGCCTTCATCATCACACTGGCATACATATGCCTCGTCATCATTCTGACGACAGGACCCATAGCTACCTTCATAGCGATAATCTGACCTACTAGTGCAGCCAACTGCCTCGCTGTCACCCAGCATCGATCACGCGATACGTTATCCAATAGAGTACGTAACGCCGATTTCAACCTCTCTATCTTGCTGTCCGGTACAAAAACCAATCCCTCAGAGAATGACCAACGGAACCCCAACCATATAGCTTCCTGACTTGGCACCCAGCTACATTTTTGCTCTGCAATCATAAACCCAAATCTTATCAAATCGACCTGTACCGACCTACTCAGGTCGCTAGCCTCAGCTGCCGTAGCTGTACCCCCGATGCCGTAATCAAGATACATGATAACCCTGTGACCCTTTGAGCGCCAGTATTTGACCAATACGTGGGTGACCCTTGTAAAAATATACCCTGTTGTGGAAAGGCCAATTGGCAATACGTTAAAAACGAAATATCTCACCTGGCCGTTCACGACCCAAGAAAATCCTAGAAATGTTCTATGATCTGGAAAAATCTCGATATGGTGATAAGCTGATTTGAGATCGAACGTAAAAACCCAGTCACCCTTCCTAAACAAATCTAATGCTACTGATGAATCATCGTACCTGAACCTGTATTTAAACAAACAAGGGTTTATGTATCGACAATATAAAACCAAACGCAACTTCTCCTTGCTAGCTAGTGAGTCAATGGATGACCACCTTTGGAATATTATCTACTTCTCTTATACAACCTTTCAAAAGCAATGTTTCTATCTCCTGCTGTACAAAACCCGCATTGTCATATGCCGATTTATTATTTCTTAAAACAATGCAATCCGGCATTGAATACATAGGTAAACTATAACCGTCACGTATCACATTTAAAATATTCGAACATGCATCTATACTCTCCCATTCATGTAAAGCACTACGCAGCATTCCTACGGGTGACCTGACCTTCGAACCTGACCTTTCACATGTCGACCCCACTACGGTAGTAAAATTACCCACTGAAGCAGAACACGTGTTTCGCCCAACACATCCTCATACGCTACAAATACGTCTCTCACTGACAAACGTGCTTCCACACAAAAACAAAAAGTGTTACTTTTCTTATTTGTGCCTTTCTGCATACAGTCTACCCTCCAGTGACCGGGGTTCCGCACGCGAAGCACAATCCTGGTCGCCTGCTCGCACCCGCCGTCGTCGTGTCCGCTGCACCCGCTTGGCTCTGAGTGTGTTGTCTCGCGGGGGTACCATAGGGGAAATAACGCTTCTGTCGAGTGGTTCTCTGGTTTTTTATCTTCCGATCTTCCGTTGCGCCCTAGCCTCGTCCCTAGTAATCCGCTTCTCGTCCTCGGAATCTTCCACTAAAGCATTTGTTTCGTATTCCTCGACGACTTTCCAGTTTCTGATGAGTCGGCCATTTTTATCAATTTCTGCCTATGCTTAACAATGTCCATACCTTCTGCTATACTGGCACTAGCTCTCTCCGTATGCGTATTATGTAAAGGGTTTTCTTGTAAAGATGAATGCGCCTCCTGCAATATCATGCGGCAATTTCATGCCGCTAAATTAAGGAAATTGACCGAAAGAGAATTTTGCACCACGATCACAAAGGCGAGGTCGTAAATACCTCTCCAAAAAACTGTATATTGTTTGCTTCCTTTTTGTGGAGTCCCTAAAGGAATCCCATGGGACTTCTTTGAAGGGAGCTAGAGGTGGTGATTTTCTAAAAGTGTTTGGTGTCTTAAGCCAGAAAAGGCTTGTTGTCATTATGACAACCGTGTCTGGTAATTTTTATGACGTCATCAAAATGGTGGTCATATCAACCAAATATAACAACTGTATAAACACATAACACATTAATTCCAAGCAAATATTTTAAAAATGATATATTTTTAATGATGTGTTTCTTTAATGCTTTTTGTGATTTTCTGTTTTTGAGTTATGTGAATAAATCGTAATACATTTCTTCACCGGAAGTGAGGAAAAAAATCATTAATATACAAGATGGCGGCCATAGCAACCATTTGCAAGGAAAACACAAAATGCCATTAATAATACAAGGAGGAATAATTTATTAAATAGAAGGTTGTTGCTCAATTATATGGCAATATGATAATCAACTCTCTTAATTGAAATACATTCAGTCAGAAGTATGGTAATAATAAGTATCCGAAATGGTAACAATAGCAACCATTTTAAAGGAAACATAAAAATGGTGTAATTACCACAGTATTTTTTTCGGGAAAATAATTTTGAAGGTAAAAGGGCTGATGTAGAGTAATTCATCAATATGATCATCTAATCCGTACAATTAATATATACACTCCAGTCGAAGTGGATATATTATCGGAATTTAAAATGGTGAACATAGCAACCACATCTTGTAACAACTGATGGCAGAAAACATATCAAATTATATACAGTGTTACACATATTCTCAAAACCTGTTTCTATTAAGTGTATATATTGTTGCCTTATATACAATGTAAGAGGCCCACTATAACATCCATTTTTTAACATCTAGATTATAATTTTGTGTTCATATTCGTTGAAAAATCTTAAAATTGATGTACAATGATAGGACAAGCAAATCATTTACATCGAGTTTTATAAGGGCAAAGGTTAATCTTAAAAACATTGCCTTAGGTATTTTGGCATATACAAGTGTATACCTGAATTATACAGATATAGACTAACCTTAACATAATAGTCTTCTGAGTTTTTCTGAGTGCACTTGCACTTATTGGATGTGCAACGACTTGTTTGCACTTGCATATAATAAGTTCAATCATTGCAGCTGGTGCAGGAGGGAGAGTTGTCATGACAGGAATATAGTCATCATTTTCTTCTTTCCATCCAAACTTAGTAGGTGATGGAAGCTTAGGGCACGCAATGTCGTCATTGTTCCAAATGATGGCCTGAAATTGGGATCTTAAGATTAATTGTTTCAGCGCTGCGCGTGTTGGTGGTAGTTTTTCAGCCTCGGCTTGTTTTTTTTTGAACAACCACCACAGCAGTTGTCCAATATCTGTGATGGATGTTTTTGGACAATACAGAAAACACGTGAATTTTTCGATCCTGATTTGCATTTCTTCTGTGATATCCGTCTTTCCGAGACTCGCGAACACGTGCTTTACTGGCTCATCAGTAGACTGAAATGCCTTCCAAAATGAAAGCTTGCCTTTCCCTGAAAAGGTTCCCATATCCTTTGTAGATGAATGCGACAGCAGTTTCCCTAAAGGAACATTGGACAGATTGGTGTTGTCAGTTATATGGTAAGCAACTGACCCTTTCACTCCCAGTCGCCTTCGTCTTGTGGCATCTTTTAAAGATTTATGGACATCATACCTATCAAACACTTCGTTGTATTTAAGCAAATACTTCTTGTTAATAACATGCATGAAATGTTCAGCTCAATCTTGACACGTCTTCACCCAATGCGGCTTCCCCATCGCTTGTACCTCTACCATACCATCTACAACGGCTGTGTTATAATCATCTGTTCGAGGTTCGGCTGTCGGTTCAACTTTGTTGTTGCTGGATATATTTTCACGGATACTCATTAGTTGACTTTTGATTGAGCAATGTAGAAGATTTCCGTCAGATGAAAACAATGCACGGGGAATTACAGATAATTCGTAGTTGGCAATGCTTTCTTGAGCATTTATTTCTGGTCGGGATCTTGCTGCTATTAGTATTCGAACAAACGGTCCTCGATCGTCTCGCAGCTCTATCATAGTTTGATTCGCTGTAATTTTTATCCTTTTGCAGCTTTCTTTCCATGTTTTAAGTTTGGTTTTCTTCATCACTGCCCATAGAGCCACTTCATTAGTTCTTATGCGTGCATTCTGGAATTGCTCATGTAGATGTTATCCTTCTCCTGCGTAGTCAAACGGGTTTGTAAATGTCCTCATGACTTCCGTAAGAGTCACAACACTTTTCTCCTGTCTCGATAAGCAAGGTTTGTTGTCCTGATGATGGCTGGTAAGGTTGTTTTGTTGTCCACAGTAACTTACTTCGTTAACTAAATGGGAAAGCTGTGGTGAGACAAGAAAGAACCTGGATCGGGCTGTATCATTCAATGTTATACCCACTATACCGCCGGAGACTTTCATCCATCTATTCACATGTTCAAGGGCGTGATCGGCACCAATTGCACAATATGGTATTTCATTTTTGTTCCCATTGCAAATTATGTCCAAAATTCGGGATCATCCTCTTTGATCGCGCGCATTTCAACCAAGTACAAGGGAATCATTCTTGTATAATTCGTTTTATCTAAAGCAAAGAAATACTTGGTAAAAAGCTCAAGCGCTGGAGATGCAATTCCCAGCTGCCAGTGTGAAACGACCGTTTGATTTGAAGCATTATCAATACCATCTCCATGTACTGTCGTATTACGACTGCCATGGGCTTATTTGCTGATAGTTTGTCATAATCTTCTAGTTTTGACATGATGTCTAGCTCGACCAAAATAGACACAAGCTCGGCATGGACTAGCTTTGTGTTTTGGCGTTTTTCAAATGCGTTGTCCAACTCTTGAATCTTAGCTTGTATACTTTCTAGAATCGTCGGGTATTCATTGAACAGTACCTCTGTATACAGCTCAAATAGAGATAGTAAGGTCACTATGTGTGCCTCTACAGCACGCTTTACATGTCCACCGTCGATAATTTGTTTGCAGGTTGTAGAGCTATACATATTTACTTCAATCCAGCAGGATTCGAGCCCACTATTTTCTATGTAAGACCCAATGGTGCGAAGCATTGCCATTACTGTGTGGAGCTCTCCAGGCCGAAGTTTCCTGTGGAAATCAGCATTCTGCATGACCAGTTGTGTGGCCGGCTTGAACAGTCCCATTTCGAGTGTGATGACAGTCCTTTTGCCTTCAGCAACTATGCAATTGTTGATACCCTGAGCCTGTGTCAAGGCAGTAAACAGTGTTGAGCATTCATGTGCTGGCGCAGTCAGAATTGGCGGAGTAGCCACAGACGTTATAGACATACCATCGGCTATGTTTGAATTGTATGCACTCCATGTTGGGATATTCATTGTAAGTGCATTTTCGGTTTTTTCCGACACACAGATTTTGCCAATAACCATGTAATATCGGTGATAGCCTGTGGCAGTTTAGAGCTTGAAGAATGTTTCAATGGTTCTGCCAAAGGATACATTGGGCAATCTGGTTTGGATATGGCTGGTACTGGATATGGCATCACCTATGTTATTTTTCGCAGGCAGTTTGTCCAACTGGGAAGAGTCTACATCTGGATGAATCCTGAAAACATGTTCATCGTCATCTTTATGTTTACGTTGATATATCGCCATTGCTGTTCCGTGCAATGTTCTTTTTCCTTCCGGAGTATCTTCAGAAAAATCGCAGTTGTCAATAGACGTGTTTAACGAAGTTAGACGGGACAAAATATTCCATTGTACTGATTGATTTCTCTGATTACTTGGTTTTTGCTATTTGGTTTTCAAGCCGGAGAACACGTTAGTAGTCCACAGAAAGAGACGCTGAGTGCAGAAAAACAATTAACCGTTCACTACGTGTTGATTGATGTACAGTTGCGCCGACTGACAGTTGTAGAGGCCATTCTTTGGTGTGTCTTGGTTTGTATTCAGTTGATGACAAACAAGCAAACATGGTGTTCTGTGAAAGTGCCATTGCCTTTGAATCGATTACAGGGCAACTGGAATCATTTGTCACATATTTTTCTGGGCCAGAAATTATCCATCGAAATAGGCAGTAAAGGTCTGAAGGAATGTGATTCCCTGCAAGCAAATCTTTATTGAAGCTTCCTGAGAAATGCAGAGGCTCTAACGATAGGATGCATTTCTTATGTTCATTGCTACACTGTAGATATCTTTATGTGTATACTTTCATCAAACTTTTCTGCTTCATAGTTACGTTTGGGGGCTTACTGAACTCCAAATCTATGATTTCATTGATAAGAAGTTTTTTCAACGATTTTCTTGAAATGTCTGATGAAGGAACACCATTCAAGCGTCTTATATTTTCAAATGTATTTTGAAGAGTTGCAATGCTGAGAATATGTCCATCATTTAGGAGGTCTTCAACCAGGGTTAAGAACTCTATTTCTCCAGCTATTACCGTAGTAGAACAATCCGTTGTTTGCTGTTATTCTCGTAGTACATTATACACAGATGTCGTCCAACAGTTTTTGTGGTATATTAATCTATTGCGTGGGCATCAGAGGGATCTATTGAAGTGCTTAGTCTTACCTTCAATGCAGCATCTGTACTTTTCTCCGTGGCTGCCATGAGATTTCTTCCAGCATCCATATTAGCAACCTAAATTTACAAATGCTGGATTTAGTTATAGCTTATTGAAATGACATGATTTAAATATCATTATTTCATAGGTTATATGAATATTCATACATTTTAATCGCAGACAAGTCTGTTTTAGAATAGAGTTTAATTTTATTGTTTACATGGGCTTTGAATTCCTACCACTCTTTAGATAATTAAGTGATGCATTACGATGAAGTATGTTTGCCAATGTGATTTTTGTCATAGGATTCAAAAGTGAAAATTTAATTTACATATTATTATCATATATTTACCTTGTGAAGAGGTAAACGTTTTGTTCCAAATCTTTGACAGAAGACGCACACGTCCTTCTCATATGGTTTTTTCAAGGATCTTGTGAAACTTTTGTTCAAGTTGACCTCCTCATCACACGCTACATCTTGTCCGTCAGAAAGGCTCTTTCTGAATCGTTCTTTTGCTCTATTGATGATTGTTTTATTTACTGTATTCTGATAACAAGAACGATGCCAAGTTGCATTATTGTCAAAAAGAGAAAACGAAGTGTCTGATGATAATCGGGAAAACAATTCAGTTTATATACTATCAGAATATCATGCGCTTTCTCTGATAATATCAAACACTTTCATATGGTTTTTAGGGGCTTCAACCAAAAGCTCTTCGGTTTTGCTTTGACATATAATGAAAGCTATGTAGTCAATCAAACGTTGTTTTAGCCTTTTAGACTAAAATAGAGAAAAAAAGATAATTTTACATCTTTGCAAAAACTTCCAAAACGTTATATTTGAGAAGAAACTAAATTGTAGTGGTGAACTAAATCCGGAAACAAAAACCGGAATTTTATAAGCTCTAACCGACAGTGGTTCTAATTTTACAATCTCCTCCAGAATAGTTTATTATCCGTAACGGGACATTACAACATGCTTTCTGTTTGGTATATGGATCGAAATAATTCAATGAAGCCAATTGAATATGTTTAACTTATAAAATACATGAACTGAGACTTAATGTGCTACAAATATCTACATGAATGCATATGAATATAAGGCTTATACTGCAAGAGATGACGGCGGAAAACATAACACTGCTATGAGTGGACAAAATATATGTTATATGCTAAATCACTAATTGAAATTTTTTTTCCTTTACATAATATTATCTTAGTGTCTGTTGAAGTGAACAAACTTAAAAACAACACGTAGAGTAGCATTCCTCTTCTTAAGGTAGGGCCATACTTTTGAAAACCGCGCCAATTCATATGACGATTTACCGGAAGTTGCGGAGGTTGTTTTGAATTCCAGAATGGTTTCCGATACGCCTACGACATCCCACTTGGATATTTTTTCAATATGTAAAAATCGTCTACATATAATATTAAATGTTTAAAATCATTAAAAAATCAAATAAAATCAGTGAAGTGAAAATTATATGCTATCTCTGAGGTTTTTACGTTCCCTGTCGTAAATGGGAATGGATTTTCAAACACCGGAAGTGCCGTTCGTCGCTATAAATGATAAGAGGGGACCCGGCCGGACCGAAATTCCGGAAGTCTAAAAAAATCGCATACGGATTTCCTATCAACACAAAATTTGGAGAAAATCATAAAAAAACCCAGACATAAACCAGATATACTATCACAAAAACATATGAACTGATGTGGAATGTTTTTTTGCGGCATGATTTTCAAAAAATAGTCAAATATGACCCATCTTAGCACTGGATGAAATGGGGGTAGGGTTGTGAGTTACAAACTTCAAGCTTACAAAATTGTGAAACTTTGATGGAGAACCCCATGTTTTTTCATGATATTTGAAAAATATATTATCTTGGGCATATCATATACAAATATTGTGAAATTGACATGGGTTTTCATTTCCTTTTTGGCCTATTCATTGATTTTTTACGGGCGAAAATATGGCAAAACATGATAATTACGTATAGAAACGGTCCTGGAAAAAAAAACAAAATTAGTTAGCATTTGTAAAAATACAAGAGTTTTGTATATTGTTCTATCGTTAGAAATTTAGGACAAAAAATCAACAGGATTGAGACTACATTCACCCTAATATTACAGAAAACATAATTTTAGAAATTTTTCTATTTTCGGCCAGCAAATTTGCGTGGATGGTATATTTCAAGCTCAAATATCTCAAAAAGTAGTTCGAGAACACCCATTTATCTTTACAAATTTGAAATCTACATGAAAAATGCAAGAACATAAGACCTGATAGAAAAAAATGACATGGGTTTTCCCAAAAGTATGGAGCTACCTTAATTTCATATTTTCCCGGATAATAACTTCGACCGGAAATTCTTCTAATAAAATTTCTCGGCCCAAACACGGATAATGCAGTTCCGAAACTTGCATTTAAACTTGTAGTTATAAAGCCGTTTTTGACACAATTCTTTTCTTTTTTAAAGAGAAATTTACATTTACATAACAAAATAATCGCAAAATATGGAATATATATGTTAAAAGTAAGTATATTTTTAAATTTATATATGTGTAAATTTAATATCCCATTCTCAATTGTATAACTAAATCACGTAAATGCTTTATTTTACGTAGAAAACAGAGTGAATTAAGCCGAAAGCAAACTATCTGGGCGGCCATCTTGATGAAGTCATTAAGCGCACGTGACGCACCTGCGCGAATGACAACATGCATTTTCTTGCTACACTTGATCTATACTATCAATTTATTATTGTCTCTTACTTCATTCAAAGAAGCCCCACGAGAGCCAAATATCCGCCCTTTAGGACTCCACTATTTATTTTACCGTCAATTTTACGGACATATATGTATAAAATATATTTTCCGAATATCATGATGTTTTTGTATACCATACGCGTATTATATACAAAGGCGTCAACTGCACTCTTGCGATTTTTAAATAATGATGTAAGGAACCATCGTTTCCGCAACATTGATTTTATGTGTCCCTGCGATCCAGGACCCATCCAGTCTTCGAATGTAACAAACCCCTGTGGTCTTACAAGTGTACCCATGTTCCATACCCTACAGCTATGCACGGACGCAGGTTGCATTTGATAACTAATACTAACTCGCGCATGTGCTCGAAACAGGTAAGTTTTCAAATACTTACCTATGCTCGTGCATTGTAACGGGCAATATGTTCATTAACAATTGATAGTAATAATTGCCAGAATTACCCATATCAGGGATACCAGAATATTGTCTCACCAACATTAACTAATATGCAAACACCCATGATAATGTACCCAGGGCATGTGCCACCCCAATCAGCTCATGTACAACCGGTGCCCACACACAGTTGAGAAACTACCCCAGGGTGGCCATTGTCTCTTATGGAAAAAGTAGAGGGCATAAATAAGAGATTGGGAAAACTTGACTTGATAGAAAGACCTTTGAGTGAAGTCAAAACTGATGTTAAAAATCTCGGCGACAGAGTGGGGGAGGTGGAGAAAAGTCAACAGTTTTTGAGTGATAAGTTTGAGCAGGATAATAAAGAAATGAAAAGTCTCAGCATGGAAATAAACTCTATGAAAGCGCACTTAGATACCACCCTGTTGCAATGTAAAAACCTATCAAAGTCAGTTGTTGATTTACGATCACGTTCAATGCGAGACAATTTGCTGTTTTTTGGAATTCAGGAAGTGAACGAGTCCGACACGACAGTGCGCGAGGACTGTATACAGCTTGTCCGTGACCTGTGTCGCGATAAGCTTAACATTGATAACGTTGCCATCGACCGAGCGCACAGATTTGGAGAGAAACGAGGCGGGAAACCGAGACCCATTGTTGCTAAATTCAGTTCATATCACCAACGGGAAGATGTACGCAAAATTTCTAGGAAACTGATTGGGTCGGATATCTACATAAGTGAGCAGTACCCGAAGGAAATACAAGCTGTCCGTCAAGAGTTATGGCCCATATGTAAAAAAGCGCGCGATGAAGGGAGGGAAGCGGGTCGTAATAGTGAAGGACAAGCTCTATATCGATGGTAACCTGTATACAGGCCATGCTACCAATACATGGAATGTGAAAAGCCCATAGAAAGGACGAGCTGGGAAAAAATAGGAACACGCAGTGATTGGACACAATGAGAGATATTTAAAGATAGTCTCATGGAGCACTAATGGTGGTCTCAATGATAAATTAGATAAAAAAAACTTTTACTAATTATATAAGTACATACGATATTGTATTTTTGACTGAATGTTGGATAGCAAATGATTTTTCTCTTAACCTTTGCGGATATGATTGTTTTTGTATCCCATGAAAATTGACAAGACACGCACAGGGAGGAGGTGTTGTTATTTTGATCAATCAAAATCTTTAAAAAAAATCACAGTTGATAAAATGCTTTTTGATACAAAAGCCTGGGTAAAATTAGATAAAAATACTACTAAGCAGTGAAAATGATCTATATATGCGGGTGTATACATCCCTCCTGCCAATTCCAATTACTATCAGTATTATAATTGTGATTTATTTTTTGAACTTGAAAGCTGTATTGCTGCGCCAGTGAGTGACAAATATCGCAAACACATTCGATTTAGGCAGCAATAAACTTTACTGTGTTCCTTCAGATGAACAACAGGAAAACAAGGTCGCACTATAATAACATAACATAGGATCCGGAACCGGGTTTTATATCCGGATACACAATTACTGGCGTAACCACTTTTTCTTTTTTTTCTTTTTTTTAAGAAGTCTATGAATGAAATTAAGTCACTTAATGAAGTGAATACAGAGGTGAACTTGATATTTAAGATGATCAATATCAAACTTATAAACTCAGTCAATTAGTAAAGCAAAAATGAATATGTATGCGACTACAAAATTCACACAACTACATAACGGTTTTTTGACCATAAAAAATAAAAATACACGAAAGGAAAAGTTCCACTCCCAAAAATGTTCATGTGTATATGACAAAGTCATCAAAGTGTTTTGGGAGTTTATGCTCACGTGTTGGTCGAGAGTTCATTGGAGGCTGAGTAACGGGCAAGTCTGTTGCATTTAGAGGGCCCAATGGGTCTATGTCAGTATGAAGACATGTATCGCCTTGAGGGTCAAATATTTCAATTGCATAATCAGGTTGAGGAATATTGTCCGGTGGCTGGGATATCGCACTTGGAATATCTGGGACGTCGGGCGGCCGTGGTTCGAGTGCTTCCATAGGTGTTGTCAATACAAATTCTTCGTCGGTCGACGCATCGATGATCGGGAAAGCGTTCGGAGTGCTTGTCGCGTAGGTGGTGGTTACCTTATAACAGTCCACAAGTTTCACACGGTAAGAGGAAGATCGGATTTGGTTACCTACAAAATTGGGGATATTGCACCACTCTAGCTCCACTTTGACAACAAGATATCTATCCCGTGCTTTGTTTTTGTTCTTGTCATGATGTAGGTAGACTAGGTCACCAACGCGGATAATTTGACGAGGTGGTTGTAAGCCAGACGGGGCCTTACATTTTTCACTGTACGAGTGGCTTGCTTCTGCTGCAATGCGAGAATTTCATCATCCAAGGGAACTTGTTGGTTGAGGAATTGGTCGCGTTGAGACAACATTTCTCTTGATGATAGACCACGGCTACGAATGCGTGTGTTGACTCGAGCAGTAGCGAGTGATTGTTGTAAGGGTGTCACCATTCGGCACAATGGATCCTCACGAAGAATTTCGTCCTCGAGCTCCTGAATAGCTCTTTCAGCGACCGGGTTCTTGTTGGTTTTTTTCGCGTTACCGACTTCGATCGTCATGCGGTACTTTGCTAGAAGCTCATCGCCCACCAAAGATTTGAGTCCTGGAGCAGCATCAGTTCTTATAACTGCAAAGGGACCATCTAGCGGACAGATAGGAATGCACAACTGCAAAATTCCATCTCGGAGATTGTCTCGACGTTCGTCTTCAATGAGCATTGTTGAGGTGTATGAAGTTACACACTCACGAACAAGCAGAATGAGTTGTCGTTCCCGCTTGATAACATCGGCTGCGAACTGACTGCCGACTGCCGCGGGAGGATCGGAGGACGTTTGAGTGACCACGAATGTCGGTGCTGTCTTTAGTGAGGCACATTGATGACAACCCTCAGAAACGCGGTGGATAGCAGTATCCATATCTAGAGCGTAAAAGTATCTATGCACAACTGTTTTGAGTTGATGTTGTGAAGGATGTCCTAATCTGATATGGAGAGCTGTGAGTAATCCGTCGAGAACCTGTCGTGGGACGATAATGCTGTTGGTTGATTTCGCAAAAGGAGTATTTCGTTTAACAACCAGCAGTCCATCTCTGGAAAGTGAAGCTACATTTAAGTAGCGTTTGACGTCACGGACGTTGGTTAACTTTTTTGATGGGCGTGTGCCTTGTTTGAGATGTGCACATGTACGACGCAAATCGCTACAGTCTGATTGAATGGCTAGCCATGCTGACCGACTCATGAATGGCATAGCTACAGATCCATTGCCAATTTCACTTGACGAGACACTACGCACGACCGATTCTGATGACATGTGGATAAAAGTGCAGATCTGACATATGGGTTCTTCACAAGGCGGTGCGTTGCGACTCGAGAAATCAGCAGGCAGATTGGCAGTGCCTGCTACATGTCGAATAGAAACCTGGAACCGACTGGCAGTTGACAGGAATGTCGTCACACGAGGGCTAGCAGAAAACTCGCCACGACAGAGCTTTTCGAAGGTTTGTACATATGGTTTGCTGTCTGTGAGGACACAAGTATTGACGGATGACTGGATGATATATGTTGAAAAGTGTTTGATATCAGCAGCAATGGACAATGCTTCTATTTCACATGGGAGCCACTTGGCCTGGTTTTTCCGGAGCTTTGCGCTAAAGAAACCACTAAGTTGGGTTTTTCCGTCGCGCGTGATGTAAAGTGTGGCGCCTAAGCCGGGATTTCTGACTGCTCCATCTGTTACAATCCAGAGTTGGTCATCCGATCGTGGTAAGGTGATGGTGCGGTTGGAGAGTAAAGCCTGCTGTGCCGTTCTGAACGCGTCTCTCAGTTCATCTGACCACAAAATTTTGTCTTTTGATTCACGTCCTGCTACTGCGTCATCCAGGGGAGACATGAGTTTCGAACAGTCCTTGAGTACCCTTGCCATAACTTTGTAAGCTCCGATGAAAGATCGGAGTCCACATACGTTGTGGGGTGCGGAACATGTGGAGAGAGCGGGGATACGATGCGGACTTGCACGGATTGTTCCGAGGCACCAGGTCCATCCCAAGATCGAGGTTTGTTTGAGCGCGATAACTGTTTTGGGTGCGGACAGGTTCAACCTACTGTGACGGAGTGCCTGGAGAACATCAGTCCAATTTCGCAACAGATCTTCTAATGTGTTTCCACCACAGTAAAGATCGTCAGCGACTTTGGCTATACATCCCTTTTCGACGAGATCTCCTAGAACACGACAAGTAAGTTCCTCTAGGGCTGTTTCTGACCCAGGCATGCCCATAGAACACCTTGCGTACACACGGACACCCTTGAATGGGGTCACTACACCACAGTATTTCATTGATTCGCGAGACAAAGGGATTTGGTAAAACGCCTTTGTGAGGTCTGTAGTGATGATGTACTTCCACTGCGCGATCTGACGTAAAGTAGAATCCACATCGGGCATGAGGGCTGGCTGTGGTTTGGCATATCGACCAACGTCAGCGAAAGCAGTGACCAATCGGTGACCCCCTTGTGGTTTCTTTACCAGAAAAGAGGGATTAACATATTCCACAGCGATATTGATGTCTTCAGGACGCTTAAAAACACCCATATTCTCAAGTTCATAAAATTTCTCTTGGAGTTCTACGAGTTGGTTTCGTGAATATTGTGGGACCCTGCCTTTGCGCTGTGGAGGCTGGACGGGACCCATATTAACATGTGCTTGGAATAGTCCGACAGCACCATTGTAGCCTTGAAAACGTCATCAAACTCTAGCTGTATTTTCTCAAACTCTGCTTTGACGTTTCGTGGCAAAATGTTATCGGGGTCTAGTTTGATACGATCAGAGTGACGTGCTGAAGTAGTAGGTGTTAAGTTAGGTGCAGTGCTGATATGGTAAGACGGGGTGACTTCGGATAATGTCGAGAGATCTGGTGACGTTGTGTTCCTAACAACACAGACATGATCGTTCTTTTTCACATGTTTAGGATTGTCCGATAAGTTTGGGATTCTGATTTTTCCCGCTATGGCTATCACAATTGAAGGTTGCGGCCAGGCTGTGTGGCTATCACTGATTATCTTGTAGGGCTCCATGGCGACTTCTTGATCACGGAACTCCTCAGGAAGATCAATTTCCAAGTAATCGCCTGGCCAGACGGTGGAATGAGATGTGGCGCGTATTATTCGCCGAATGGTGTGTTTGTCTGTTGGCGATGGAGGCGACCGATAGGGGTAAGACGACTTGTCTCCTATCATAATTTGGCGTTTTGCAGGGCGGACGATTACATCGTTTGCTTCCATGAAAGGAATTCCCGCGAGAACGTCCGAATCTAGATTTTCGACAACAAGACCTTCGAAATACAATTTAGTTCCGTCGCGACAGAATGAAGCTCGTGTTTCACCAAGGACCTTCAGCGGCGAATAACCGTCGGCTTGGTTTGCGGTCTGAGAAGTTTTTGTAACCTGCAAACCCAATCCAGCTGCACATGAGGGACGCATCATATTTGCAGTTGCCCCACTGTCAATCGTAAGGCGTACCACATCATGAGAATGGAAGACGTCCATGTAAGGCGATTGTTGGACCAGAACCCTTCCAACGATAGAGGGCTGAGGTTGTGTTTCCTCAATCTCGTCATATGACTCGGGAATGTCATCTTCAATGCTGATAATTTGTCTGGCTCGAGCAAAAAAATGTTTGTCCTGTGTTGGGAGGAAGCTACACTTACTGAGGAAGTGATTACTGACTCTTCCTTCAGCCTTACAAAGAGGGCAAAGTTTAAATGTTTTTTTCATAGGTAGTGCCTTTTGAGGAGGCGTGAACTGTTTAGGATGATGGTAGGGGACCGCTGTTCGCATAGCTCTAGCATCCTCATTGGTCTGAAGTTCTTCACGGAGGGATTCCAGGGCTTGAGAATTTTCAGGCTTTATTGACGCCAGAGTTCGAGACCGAAGTTCTGTGCCATACCTCTGTTTTACTAGTTTTGGAATGTCGGTATGGATGAGTCTCAGCCATGTCAGGACAACAAAATTTTCAAGGGACGGGGACATTTACACATCTTCATCAATCTCCTCGTCGTGATGGGCGATACCAGAGTCGCGTCGTAATAAATTGTCTTCCGCGAATGCCATCAATCTTTGGTACAAGTCCTCTGGCCTTTCGGTTGGTTCTAATTTAATGGCACAAAAGTCAAAAGTGCCCTCCTGTTGATTGGAAACCGAAATGGAGGCGGATTTATTGCCAAATGAAAGAAATTGATGTTGAATTCTTAACAATGGTGTTTCTGGCAATGATCGGGGCATAGTTGGCAATTTGGCCTAACATTAACTCTAAAGAAGTCACTTTTTGCTCACGAGTTTTCCTTACCGCCCTTGGTAAATCCTCGCCGTCATTCACGAAGCCCCTGTGTGGTGTGTTTCTTGATTTTTTTAGCCAATGAACACCGTCAACGAGGAACGGGGCAAAGTTTGGGTCAAGGGAGAGTATAAATAAGGTTTTGTTTCCAGTTCTCAAAAGAATTGACAGTTTCTGTTTTTGTAAGACACCATTGTTTCGGGGCCCTTTGCGCCATCGTTCAAATCGAGCATGTAAACACAGCAGCAATTACACTTCGATGCGGTTATACTGTCACCTGTTTTGTTGTGATGATAATTAAATGTTTCTGAGTTCGTAGGACGCTGCCACCACGCCAGTGAGTGACAAATACCGCAAACACACTTCGATTTAGGCAGCAATAAACTTTACTGTGTTCCTTCAGATGAACAACAGGAAAACGAGGTCGCACTATAATAACATAACATAGGATCCGGAACCGGGTTTTATATCCGGATACACAATTACTGGCGCTGAATATTTAAGTAAGGGTGATGTTTTGGTTTTTGGTGACTTGAGTAGCAGAACACGTACGGATGATGATTTCATTAGACAAGATTATATAAATCAGAATATACAACAACATTTGCAAAGTTTTATTACATATGATACATATGTTGACATTGACAAAAGAATTAATCCTGACACGGTATTGAATGAATATGGTACAAGACTGTTAAATCTATGTAAGGCATCTGGCTTAAGAATAATGAACGGAAGAAATAAATTTACTTTTTCCAGTGATTTTACATTCCAAGGTAGAAGCGGTATGAGTGTAATTGATTACCTTTTTGTGCATCCCCAGCTAATTTCAATTATTGATAATTTTATTGTCTAGTTTCACAGAATTTTCAGATCACGCTCCTCTACATATCCAAATTAAATCAGATTTATCTGGTACATTTGATAATGTTAATGTAGATCTGTCAGGTACTAAGAGGTCTGTGTATAAATGGGACGGTATTTTTAAGAATCAATGTGTTACAGCAATACGTGATAATATTGATAGGATAAACGCTGCAAGTAATATTGAAGGGGAAGTAACTCCTGAGTCTATAAACACATGTGTTTACACTATCTCCGTTCACGAAAGAAGAACAGGCTGATGAGCGACCTGAGAGGTCAGCACGTGCGAGGTCAGACCAGAACTTCCGGTCTCATTCACGTGTTTCCGAGGAAAACAAACCATGGTTTGATGAAGAACTACAAAGATTAAGAGGTCGGTATTTATATAAGTTAAAGTATTTATTAGAGATAAATCCCACAGTAATCGTCAACAGCTACAAGCAAGTAAACGAGAATACAAAATAGCAGAGAGGAAGCGTAAAAAACATGTATAGGAAGGTAAGGTGATATATTGGATCATTTAAGGAAACATAACCCTAGATATTTTTATAAAAAAAATCTTCTAGAAAACGAGTTAACCCAACAGCACATATATCTAATTTTTATAATCATTTCAAAGAGCTTTCTGTTAATAATAATGACCAGGTTCACCATGATAATACGGATGACTCTACTGTGTTTGAGGATTTAGATAAACCCATTACCATTCAGGAAATTGAAAAGGCTATTAGGGGGTTAAAAAGAGGTAAATCTCACGGCCTGGATGGCATTCTTAACGAATATCTTATCGAATGCAGTACAAGTACATACTTGAATCCTGTTCTTAATAAAATTTTCAATAATGTTTTGAACTCAGGTTTTTTCCCTGAAGCTTGGTCAACTGCTGTAATTATACCAGTTTATAAGAAAGGAGACCGTAGTGACCCTGCCAATTATAGAGGTACATTGTATTAGTCTTCCTAGCTGTATGGCAAAACTTTTTACATCAATTTTAAATAATCGTCTTATACAATGGTCGGAATTAAACAGTGTTGTTACTGATGCCCAATTTGGGTTTCGCCCTGGATTAAGTACAGTTGATGATATTTTTGTGCTCCATTCTATTATTACTAAATCTCTTAACAAAAGATTATTTTGCTGTTTTGTGGATTTTAAAAGAGCTTTCGACTCTATAGATAGATGCAAATTGTGGTTTAAATTATCTCAACTTGGAATTAGAGGAAACTTACTCAAAACAATTAAATCAATGTATAACCAAGTAAAATCTTGTGTAACTGTAAATGGGAGATGTTCAGATTTTTTATAAACAATATGGGCCTCGCTCAAGGAGAAATTATGTCACCGATAATGTTTTCGTTGTATGTTAATGACTTTGAAAACTATTTTATAGAACATGGAGTAAATGATTACCAATTTGGTGAGTTAAGCCTTTTTCTCATGATGCATGCTGATAATTTAGTTTTGTTTGCGGAATTTGCAAGTGATTTACAAAACATACTGGACAGCCTACATAACTATTGTGAAACGTGGAATCTAACTGTTAATGTTGAAAAAACAAAAATAATGGTTTTTAGAAAAAGTGGCAAGTTACGTAAAGAAGATTGTTGGTTTTATGATGACAAACAGTTGGAAGTTGTAGACCAATTTACGTATTTGGGAGTTGTTTTTAAATTTAATGATAATTTAATGCATTACAAAAAAAGTTGTCAGATCAAGGGCGAAAGGCTGTGTTTGCTTTGTTTTCAAAATGTAAATCTATGCAAATGAATTTTGTTACTCTTTTAAATTTATTTGATACATATGTTAACAGTGTATTAAGTTATGCATCGGAAGTCTGGGGTGGCTGTAAAGCTCCAGATATTGAAAAGATATAGCTTGAATTCTGTAAAAAGGTATTACATGTTAAAAAATGCACATGCAATGTAATGGTTTATTTTGAACTTGTGCGTTTTCCTCTTTTTTTACACCAGAAAGTATCGAATGATAAAATACTGGTTCGAAATTATAAATTCTAATAACTGTATCTTAAAAACTGCCTATAATGTTTTATTGAATTTACCAAAATCGAACAATGGGGTAGAATGTGTTAAAGATATATTGTACAGTCATGGTTTTGGTGATGTTTGGGTAAACCAGCATAAAGTTGTTCCTTCAAATATTTTAGCAATAATCAAACAAAGAATTAATGATATAGCTTTTCAAGAGTTGTCATCTATATTAGAAAACTCTTTTAAGTGCTATTTATATCGTCACCTGGTGAATCAAGTTGTTTTACAAACTTATTTGACAATGTATATCCCAAACAAAAATCGTATTGTATTGACAAAAATAAGGTTATCGGCACATAACTTGTGCATTGAATCTGGCCGTTTTTCAAATTTAGATAGAAGTGAGCGTGGTTGTAAGTTTTGTGACCCTCATCGTGATATTGAGGACGAATATCATTTTATTATTATTTGTCCAATTTATCAAGATATTAGAAAGAAATTTATAAAAAGACATTATTGGGAAAAACCATCTGTATTTAAATTAACCAAACTTTTGAGTACTACAAATATAAAAGAATTAAATTTACTTAGTAAATATATTTATAATGCAACTATTTTGAGAAAGTCATTAATGTAATGCTTTGTCCATTCTCCACTTATCCTGTATGTATGTATGCTAATTGTATTTTGATATTATTCTTTGTAAAAAGCAAATAAATTGAAAAACTTAATGCAAATAAAGAATTTGAATTTGAACAACTCCAATCAAACAAAGGTGCTATGCGGTAACTGTGATACGACAGGAGCTATATATATATGCGGTAACTGTGATACGACAGTTGTCACTTCCGTAACGGATGACTGGCCGCCTGCTGTGGGTGAAGCCGTACGTGATACTTGTGGTAACGGATGACAGGATGCATGCCTGCTGTGCGTGAAGCCGAACGCGTATATTGCGGCAACTACCTAACACGTATTTGTGTTTACCAAGAGAATCGTTGAGGGTTGTCCTAGATTTTCTATCAATTACCTGCACACGTTTCAGTATTTATAAGGCCGAGGTAAGTGTATCTTTATATTAAGTATACAATTGTTTATACTAGGTGTACTATTTTATATAGGTGTATTCTTTGAACTTACCGCCACAGCTCTTTTGTATGATTGGAGTTGTTATCGAACGTATTGGCTGTTACCACGGACGTATATGATGTCTCACTTATAATATAAGATCTTAAAAAATAAAATTGGTATTGTTGAGACAGAATTAAGTGACAGTGATATTATATGTCTTACTGAGACACATCTTAGCCCTACAATTTCTGATTCTGAACTTAAAATCTGGTCCTGGTGGTGGTGTCTTGATATACTACAAAGAAAATATTGTTACTTATAGACGACATGATCTAGAGCATGATGAAGCTGAGATGCTATGGATAGAAGTTCACATAAGAGTCACATAAATTTATTTTAGCTTGTCTCTATAGACCCGAATCTCCTGTTAGATATTGGGACATATTGGACACTGTCATTGAGAAAGCCATTGATACAAATATGGATATAATAATCACTGGTGACATAAATATCAACATAACCAATCTTCATCCGCACTCCCATCTTGGTAGACTGATGTCTAAATTTGATCTGTCTAACTTAATTAGTGAACATACTCGCATCACTCCAACATCAGCAACTTCAATTGATATTGTTTTTACCAATAACAAAAGCATTATAAAAATGCATGCGTACTTCCTCCTATATGTAGTGATTATTCATTGATTAATTTCCAATATTTCTTATACAGTTTTTTAGAAACCACTCATATTCGTAAAAAAAAATCTTAATTATCCAGATGCTGATTTTGACAAAATGAAAAGAATATCTTGGGAAAAGATTGGGAAATATATATATATAAAGACATGATGCGAATGAGCTTAATAATATATTATGTGATACAATAAAAAGCCGTATAACTGAATGTAATCCTAGTAAATATGTTACAATTAGGCCAAATGATAAAAATGGATGAATAATGATATCAGATTACATATTAGACAAAGAAACAGAGTACATAGGAAAGCAAAATCATCTAATTCTGC
>SAYR01045709.1:5878-31142 GCA_004382745.1 Argopecten irradians irradians | reverse complement strand
GCCACTATCCGTATGTATGTATGCTAATTGTATTTTGATATTATTCTTTGTAAAAAGCAAATAATTGAAAAACTTAATGCAAATAAAGAATTTGAATTGAACAACTCCAATCAAACAAAGGTGCTATGCGGTAACTGTGATACGACAGGAGCTATATATATATCGGTAACTGTGATACGACAGTTGTCACTTCCGTAACGGATGACTGCCGCCTGCTGTGGGTGAAGCCGTACGTGATACTTGTGGTAACGGATGACAGGATGCATGCCTGCTGTTGCGTGAAGCCGAACGCGTATATTCGGCAACTACCTAACACGTATTTGTGTTACCAAGAGAATCGTTGAGGGTTGTCCTAGATTTTCTATCAATTACCTGCACACGTTTCAGTATTTATAAGGCCGAGGTAAGTGTATCTTTATATTAAGTATACAATTGTTTATACTAGGTGTACTATTTTATATAGGTGTATTCTTTGAACTTACCGCCACAGCTCTTTTGTATGATTGGAGTTGTTATCGAACGTATTGGCTGTTACCACGACGTATATGATGTCTCACTTATAATATAAGATCTTAAAAAATAAAATTGGTATTGTTGAGACAGAATTAAGTGACAGTGATATTATATGTCTTACTGAGACACATCTTAGCCCTACAATTTCTGATTCTGAACTTAAAATCTGGTCCTGGTGGTGGTGTCTTGATATACTACAAAGAAAATATTGTTACTTATAGACGACATGATCTAGAGCATGATGAAGCTGAGATGCTATGGATAGAAGTTCACATAGAGTCACATAAATTTATTTTAGCTTGTCTCTATAGACCCGAATCTCCTGTTAGATATTGGGACATATTGGACACTGTCATTGAGAAAGCCATTGATACAAATATGGATATAATAACACTGGTGACATAAATATCAACATAACCAATCTTCATCCGCACTCCCATCTTGGTAGACTGATGTCTAATTTGATCTGTCTAACTTAATTAGTGAACATACTCGCATCACTCCAACATCAGCAACTTCAATTGATATTGTTTTTACCAATAACAAAAGCATATAAAAAATGCATGCGTACTTCCTCCTATATGTAGTGATTATTCATTGATTAATTTCCAATATTTCTTATACAGTTTTTTAGAAAACACTCATATTCGTAAAAAAAATCTTAATTATCCAGATGCTGATTTTGACAAAATGAAAAGAATATCTTGGGAAAAGATTGGGAAATATAATATATATAAAGACATGATGCGAATGAGCTTAATAATATATATGGATACAATAAAAAGCCGTATAACTGAATGTAATCCTAGTAAATTATGTTACAATTAGGCCAAATGATAAAAATGGATGAATAATGATATCAGATTACATATTAGACAAAGAAACAGAGTACATAGGAAAGCAAAATCATCTAATTCTGCTCCAAAATTCATGAAATACTTGGTATACTAATAATCTAAGCCATGCTTTCAGTAGTTATACGACTTATTTATTTACCAAAACAAGAAATTTTGGTTCTGTGATATTTTTAAAATTTACAACCTGCTGCTTGTAACCGGTAATTTGAGCTACGGTGAAAATTGAAAATGTACCTGAATTCTGACATATTAAACTTGTCGTGATTGATGAATCAGCTAACAGGCATGAAATAAACCCCCATCAAGTTGATTTTCTGTGGTATACAGGATAAAAACATCGTCTGTAGGCACGGCAAAGGAGAGCCTGGGTTGTTTACATTTTCAAATACTTCCGTAAACACCTTCCTCTCTTTTTCCCGCGAAAAGTCACGTGATTAACAAAGGGGATTCCCCGGCCGGGATTCCCCTGTACATCATAAACAAATCCTTGTCTCCGTGAGACTTTCGGCAAATATTTCAACTGGTGAAGTTTGTTAATTGATTTAATTGTATAACTGAAGTGTTTCTGGTGTTATTCTAGTAGAAAGATAATTTAATCAGCGACAGCGTATTTACTACAACGGTGTTTACTGTTGGTTTCCGGCATGCAGACTATGCCTCAGTGAAGCTTTCAGCACAAATATTTCGACCAATTTTGATGTTGATGATTGATGAAAGTAAATAAATAAAGTATTCCTGGTATTATTATAATGGAAAGAATGTTTACTCACAAGTATCAGTTTGGCTAGCTATTTACGACAAAATTGTTTACTGTATACATACCGGTTTACGGCATGCAGCTTGGAGAACATGTTCACTACACGTGTGTTTATCACTAATTTGAACGATAATTTCCATACCTATGTGATAGAACGGGTTTCTATCATTGTTGCATTTATTTCTACAGTATGTATATTTGTTATTGCACTCTTCTAAGTCTTCACTTCAGTGATCTGTTTATGTATCTTTGACCCAAATTCAGGGGAACACCGTGAGAACAGGTCTTATCTAGGGTGTGTTTGCTGTTTAGCAGTCACATTCATCAACCTAGTTGTCCTCATGATCACCCCGATGCTGACCGCTGACCGGACTACACGTGTGGTACACGTGGGAGGTGTTTATCAGTCAGTTGAGCCTTGTCTGTATTTAAGCGGAAGTTATATCTAGTGTGTAGGTGGGTTGTTGTAGCAACGGTTTAACCTAAATATGATGCTCTGTCCGGACTTTGACCAATCAGTGACCACTTTGGGGTACTGGGTTGATGTGTCGTTATAAAAGGGGCTGCTTCTAAGGAAGCTTTGGGTCTTGACTAGGGAGAATGGGTTAGGGACAGAACCACGCCGTGCACTGTCAACAGTGCAACACTTGCGGGGTCTCTGAACTACCATTTGGGTTTATACTTAGAGCTACATAACTAACAATGGTTTGTGTCGTTCTAGGGGATTGTCAGGGGCTTAGGGCCTAGACATCCATAGGAAACCTAGTTCGCACAGTATAGTAGGGGATCGTCAGGGGCTTAGGGCTTAGACATCCATAGGAAACCTATTTACGCAGTTAGTTATGTCTCTTAGAGTTGGGAACATTTGGTAGGTCGGTTGTTTCCCGTTAGGTGTTGTTGGACTGTGTTTGGGAACACATGGTCTTGTTGTTCTGTAGCTATATAATTAGGGTTTTGCTTCATATAGGATTAATGTCAGTGCTTCCGCTACATCCTAGAGTTCGAACCTGTTGAGATACAGGCCTGTAACCTGTGGAGGAAACGGGATCCGGAGAGGATTTGTGACGACTGTGGACTCTGTTGTATACTAAAAATACTATACGATCACTATTTGGGACTTAAACATATAACGGGAGCTACAGTCGGATCGCCCCTCCGGGTCTCTTGTGTGGAAAACCCTCCCTATTACACCTATAAAGTAGAGTGTTTGTTTAATCCAAGCTAGATAATGGGCTCCAGACCCCTTTTAATGGAATGTATGGATAGTTGTTTAATTGTATGTAAATTTAAAGGATTTATTTTGCAAGTACATCGATCTCCATCTGGATTTCAACACACCAATATTACAGGTATTTTAACGTAAAGCTGTTCTGAAAGTCACCAAAATTATTTCATAATGTTCTAAACATGGTTTTATTACATCCTGTAAGATGTGAAACAATTTTAAAATTGGCCATGTTTGCGAAGATTTAAGTTAATTATCATGCCAATGCAGGTGTGAAAATTTACATGTTTAGAAATGCCCTGTGATTTTGATTACCGTCATAAACCAAGCATATTTGTTTCTTATAATTTTCAAATAACTGTGATTAAATGATGAACAGAAGATTATACAAATGTTGAAAAGGAAAAATATATATTTGAAGATAATTTAACGAAAATTTGTGAGGAAATTTGACACATCTAATTGCAAGACTACATGTAATTTAATGCACAGAAAACACAGGAAAGAAGTACATTTGAGAATGTAGAATATATTCAAGTCTTAATATGTACATCAATCAATTTATCATAGTCACATATTACTCCATCCTAACTCTTAGTAACATATTTCAGATACTTGGACCTGGCATGGAAAAATCCTAAGTCAAAAATAGGTACATTTGGTACTTTGTAACATTCAGAAATGAAGTCAATATGAGGCACATCTTAGGTAGTCTAAAAAAAAAAAAACTAAGTTGAAACTAGGTACATTATAGGTATTTCTAAAATATTCAAAGTCCACCATAGGCACATTTTAGGTACTTTGAGAATTTCAAAGTCCAAATTGGGTATGTTTTAGGTACTTTGAGAATTTCAAAGTCCAAATCGGGTACATTTTAGGTATATCTCAAAAACCATAGGTATCTTTTAGGTATACCTAAAACGTTCCTATTCTGATAGGTACTTTTTAGGTAGCCTTTAGGTACACTTTAGGTATACCTCAAAGTACCTATTTTTCCCCTGGGTGGTTTTAGAGTTTTGCTCCGGAAACGATTCTTACACAAAAATCTGCCATTTTCAGCAATGTTTCCATGGTTACAGAAAAAAGTACAAAAAGTGAAAACCTTAAAATAGCAAAAGACACCACTAGACCATAAGACCAATGTGTCTATGAAGTTTCGTGGAAATATCTCTTCTGGTTTTAGAGTTATGCTCCGGAAATGAACCTGGTACAAAAATTTGATATTTTCAGCAATGTTTTCATGGTTATGGAAAAAACGCAAAAAATGAAAACCTAAAAATAGCAAAAGGCACTACTAGACCATAAGACCAATGTGTGTATGAAGTTTCGTGGAATTATCTCTACTGGTTTTAGAGTTATGCTCCGGAAACCATTCGTACGGACGGACACACGGACGGAACCCATTTGTATATCCCCCGCCAACTTCGTTGGGCGGGGGATAATTAACAATTACTTACCTGATAATGCCGGATTTAACTTGAACATCAAGGCGGCTTCAACGTTTTTACTCAACCGGATACAAACAATACACATTCCTCACAGGGGGCGTGATAGTCTGTGCCATGATTTTGTGAATTCGAAACAGTGCAAACAGCTCCATTTCACTGTAGCACTTTTGGGTCGCATTTTGTAACATAAATGTGATGATTAGTGCATAACTTAGTTACGCATTTTATGATTTTAAGTTAGTTCTACAGAAAATTTCATAAATATCACTAATTTTTAAATGGTACATTTGCCGGTCGAATCAGAATAGCTCCGAAGGAAGGCGCCTGGGACCCCGAAATATCTCGTCTGTTGTGGAAATTTACCGAGAACCTGCGAAACACCACCATTATTCAAGACTGTATTGGGGTCGTTGTATGTAACATTTCCAAAAATCAGATATACCGTTTTGTTAAGAATTACAAGGACTATTTATATGTAGAGTCTCAGATTGTTAAGTTTTTTAATTATTTCACTAGGACCAATTAAACAGAAACCAGTGGTCAAAATGCGATTTTTGCCTGTTTGACCTAAAAATAATCACCTTTAATGAATTTTCGTTGCTGACACGATTAATTCAATCGATAGATCACGCTGAGATTAACTTACATTCAAAATTTCAGTAAAATATATCGGTTAGTTTCCTTATTACCCAAATCGCGAAAATAAGCGGGTTGATAGGTTTATTTAGCCGTGTTAACATTTCGTTCTAGAACGAAAACTCTGTTGAAACAGAATTGTCATTCTATCTCTTCATTTCATACAAAATTTCATTAATCTTGGTTTATACTAGTGGGCGACACCTGAAGGAATGTCGCGGATGAAATGAAGAGAATTATGAAGGGGAGGTAACTCTAACACAGACAAATTTCATTGGGTTAGGAAATAATATGTAATACCTGAGTTTGAAGTAAATTAATGAGTTCAATCTATTTAACCTCTGAGACCTTGAATGAAGGTCAAGGTCCTTCCTTTGAACAGCCTTGGTAGTCATTTATCCCATTATTACTGGAAATTTACCTGACAGATAAATTTTGATTGCTTTTTCTGTAAAAAAACAAGGAGCCATAAAGCGTGGCATTATCCCCCCCCACCCCGCAGTTGGTATAAAAACCCAAATACATCAATGTCAAAGTAACAATTATTCAAGTATAACTGTAAATGTATGCGAGCATTGTAAAACTGAAAAAAACTGCAGGTAACAAAAAGAAACTGTAATTTGGTATTTTTGATTAAGTTTCCATGATAACAGAAAAAAACACATAACATGGAAAGCCCGCAATAACAAATGGCACAACTAGGGCACTTGTTTGATGTATACAGAAAGTTTCATGGAGCTGCGTTTAACAGTTTTGGAGTTATAGTCCGGAACCTAAGAAAACAGTAATTTGGTATTTTTTACTAACGTTCCCATGGTAACGGAAAAAATCCCCAAAATGGAAGGTCCACAATAGCAATTTAAGGCACAACTACAGCACTAGTCTGGTGTATATTCAGTAAGTTTCAAGGAGCTACGTTGAATGGTTTTGAGTTTTAGCCCAGAAAAGAGTCTCGGACGTACACACGGACGAAGCCGAATTTAATATCCCCTGCAAACGTGTTTTGTCCGGAATAAAAAACAACAAGAGGCCCATGGATTTGAACAAACTTGATAGCACATCATTAGAGCATTCTAGAGGCCAGACATGAGATCTCAAGACTTTTTTTGTTATTCCCAAGATGTCGTTTAAAGGTTTTTGCCAATTTGACCCATGTGACCTTGAAGGTGGTCAAGGTCATTTATTTGGACAAATTTGGTAATCTTTATTCCAGCATTCTACAGGCCAATGTGAGGTCTCAAAGGCTCTATACTCACAAGAAGTTGTTTCCAAGATTTTAGCTTAATTGACTGTGACTTTGAGCAGCGATCATGTTCATTCATTAGTCTTAGTTATTGACCAGAAGTTGTTTAAAGTGTACACGGAATGGAAAATGATATTTAGATATGTTATTCTGTTTGATCTCCTGACAAGAATGTTGAAAACCACATCAAAATCGGCCGCTTCAGTACCGAGATACCGCCCTCCGAAGTGCTCGATTTTTACCTGTATATCAACTGCTAATCAGGGAATCGGCCACTCATGCTGATTTGGGGAATAACCGGATGTGACGTCATGAGGACAACAGCAGTGAGGTGTTTGGTAGTGGGGTTATAGCAACAAAGGTGGACATATATGTATTCCTAAAATGGGGTTACGAGAATTTTACAGATATATATACAGTATACAGTTATGGTGACGATTTAATTATATATAAAATAGGAAATATTGCAACTGAAATCATGCTAAATACATAAGTAGATTAGCGGAAATTATAAGTTATTTATGTTTCTGGTATAAGCCAGGTGTACCTTGTGTAAAAACTTTTAAGTAGAGATCTTATCTCTGTTTTAACAGCTTACTAAATTATCAAACCTGGGGAATATTCAATTTTCATAATGTCATATAAAAAGAGACGAATTCGAAAAATGATGGTCATATAATTATAAATTTGAATATGTTTCTGTATAAATAAAAATTCACTTGGCCTATGGATTTCAAGAATCAGCATAATGAAAAGAAAAGGTGTTACATGTATTTCATAGTTCAATACACGTAAATATCATAGACATAAATTGGTAGGGGAGTAAATAAAAAAAAAAAAAAACCACTTGAGAAATTGAATTTAAAATACATAATTCATTTATAGCTGTAACGAGTCTATCTTTCTTTTATAGCTACATGTACATGTACATGTATGAGAACATATGTTATTTTAACAATATTCAACAGTACATTTATTGGTCATATAGATTATCATTATTAGTATTATATAATGATCGATACTGACCGAAATTCACAAAGAATTGGGTATCCAAAATCTAGCAACTACCAGAAATATCCAAATTCTGACATTGTGCATCATATTTGCATTGTTCTTTCTCGACATGCCATTTGTAAATAATTTTGTAGTTTCTGTTATAAAAATACATTTACATATAACTAGAAATATATATACCAGACAAATATATACATTGGTCATTCTGAAATATACAATTATGTATACATCTAGTGATTTATACACTTGTTAAATGTTATGTTTGAATGGTATATTTTACTGTAAACCAAGGATTTATAAGTGTAAACAAATATGACATAATACAACAATTAAATGATGGTCCATCACTAACTTAACTGTGATCTTACTTTTGACACCTGACCTGAGCTAATCAATGAAGCGTGACAGGTCACTAAACACTTTTCTTACGTAATCTGGTTATTAGCCCCCTCATTAGTCTCGGTTGACCACGCGTTTTAGTTACTGCAGTATACAGGTAAAGAGATAAACGCAGCACGACATTGGCTATTCGGAAGTTCTGATTTTGTTCTGTACTTGATATCTGCAACTTGAATTAGACTTAGACATCTTCAGCCTTTTTTCGTCTGACTCATGCATGATTTATTTTTTCAATTAAAGACACTAATAAATGAACTTGAGCGAAATATCAACAAGTCGTCGGATGTATTGTATTATATGAAAGCTGAAGGTATTTCGTCAAAAAAATCCATCGATTTCAGATAAAACGCAATAAGTAGATGCATTTACATATATGCAATAAATTCTGTTTAGAATCATAACTTAATTCATATGGGTAGGTTATATGAAAAAGTCAGAAATTTGTAAAGCGGGTTTGACCAGTACAACGACCCGAGTCGGGTTTTGGATAACATAGTCAAGAATCCTTTACATAATATTCATGTTTATGTGGTTCCAAATACCGTAGATTTGCAACATACGTGGATTATTATACACATTATATTGTGTATAATCAGGGATTTATAAGTGTCTCATATACGTCCTTGGCATAATTGTGCAGAAATTGCGCAGAAATGTTCATTTATCTATGACAGGTACATCTATGCATGGTATAAATCACTATTTTCAAGCGTATTCCAAACTCATATCTGTGATTGAGGATAAATAGGTATCGGACATGTACACAGGTACTTGTGTCTGTAAAAATCGATATTTACAAACAGATAGTTTATACATCTGTGATTGAGGATAATATTAAATAGGTATCGGACATGTACACAGGTACATGTGTATGTAAAAATCGATATTTACAAACAGATAGTTTATATCTGTGATTGAGGATAATATTAAATAGGTATCGGACATGTACACAGGTACTTGTGTCTGTAAAAATCGATATTTACAAACAGATAGTTTATATTAGACGGCAGACACAGAAAATCGCCACTCTATCTTATGCAAGTAGAGTAGGTCCCGTTGTCCTAGTGACATCACAGGTCAGGGGTCCCGAATCGGGGTCAATGGCTTGGGGCTTCAGGTGTGTTCTAGAGAAAAGTCGCATTATCTCTAATACCGTATTCGCTATGAAACTCGTACTTTCTCCATTCTAAATTTTATACATGGACACATTTATCAAGCCTTATATACCAAATTATTCCATGTACACTTTAAAACCTCTTTTAGCCTATTAAACACTTGTGACCTTGAATGAAGGTCAAGGTCTTTTATTTTAACAATTTGGTAGCCATTTTTCCCAGCATGCTACAAATATCAGTCGTTTGAATGAAAAGCTATGCACGGCAGACGGCGCACGGCGATAGATGGAATGTGATAACTATCGGTCATCCTGACCCTTCAGATAAGATGACCCAACAAGGGGAGGTAATTAAAAAAAAAAAAAAAAGTATTCTATTAGGCTATCGGTGGTTTTTCTCCGGGTACTCCACCAACAAATCTGGCACATCCTTACATGACCCTAGCAGTTAATAACACGTTACACTAATAAAACCAAAACCATAAATACTCAATGAAATCACCAACATCAGCACATATCCTACTGACACTGTTGTTCTGCAATAGACAAAATTATTCTCAATCTGATATGAAAAAATCACATAATATGAAAGATTTTGAAATATTATTTGTATTTCCATGAATAATTATGTAAAAGTCTCTGCTTACCCGATTTTATCAAAATGAAACTGTTTTTTCTCATATTTATATAAGTAAGAAATAATGGTAATAGTCAACAATATCAGCCTCAGGCCAAACACTCAATCTCTTACAAATACATACATTTTAGAGAACATGAAAAGTTAAAAATAGTGTTTTTACAGAACAAAATAACACAATAGTTTCGATGGATATGGATTGTATGCCACTCAATAAGTTATCATATATTGAGTTAGTTTAAAAAAAAAAAATAAAGAAAACCGAATCATTTAACATTAGCTTGATTACACATACCATGAAAATGAGCAAATAAGCCAATTACCTCCCCTTACCCATGGTATCCCAGGTTAAAATCTTCGTTTTGACAAGATTTGAACAATCTATAAAAATATTAAAGGCCACCACTTAGATTTATAAATCTATTCATTCAACTGTGACACATACCTGTAGAAAAGTATATATAATTAATCTGCACAACATATGCAATTGCATTATGATATTCAGATAGGATTTCTCCATTGACCCAAAATTGCAGAAAATTGTACATAATACATTTCAAAGAATCCTTAGAAAATGTTCAGTCTATGAAGGATTATATGTATCTTGTTGGTATTTTCTATGGAATTTGTCAGTAAGGGGAGATAACTCCATATTGCAGGAAATTTTGAGCACTGGTCAGCCATCACATAAACTTAGCAATACAAACTTGGTGTTAAGTGTTTTAACCGGAAGTACATAAACAGGAAGTTCACAACCGGAATACAAATTTAGAAAATACGCATCTTATGACAACGAATGAAAATGATAAAAATACTGAATCGGTAGTTGAAATCAAGCAAATATTCACAAATTTTAGAACAACGTTATCGAGGAAAAAAAAACTTGTGAAATACAGAATGTCAATTTACACTATTTAACTGAAGATCACAGAAGAAGCACAAGATTCACAGCAAGATATATGAAAAGTCAGTGGTACACAAATGTCATTTACCGTGTACGGTCTCCTCCGGATATCCCTTCGTCCAGTTCTTATCCATTCACTTTCAGCTTAGAATTCACTATAGATACGCACATATAGGAAACTTGCCGTACAAGCGCACTCGCTGGTCAAGGTCATCTGTAGGTCGTTCAAACGTAGATGCGTGTCTTTCCGATACACAAACATACACAATGGAAATCCATTCATTCATTCACCAGGTGAATCGTCGATAGGTATACACAGGTGACTTTACCTGTCGGGCCTTCAAGGTCGCTATTCTACTTGGTAGGAATCACAACGTATCCCGTCATGCGTGTGGACTGGCAGTACACAAAGGTCATCAATCCAACGATACATGGGCGCCAATGTAGTAGCTATGGTTTCAAGGAAGACACCAATGCTGTTGTCGGGTTCACTTCAATTATTCATTAAAATAATACCCTCTTCAGTGTGAAGAGGGTTTTACCGGACCGTCGTCCGACGAGCTCAAACCACTTGTTTTATAAATTATGTATTTGGCTAATTCGCTATGCGTCTGCAATCAGTTCACCTACTAGAGATCGATGTTGCCTCTTGGTCTTCCAAACCCCAAGTGACCAATACCCCAGATAAACTACCCAACATTCACTCGACGTAGACAATAGACTAATACCATATAAGGACACAAATATGATTGACATACACGTTACGTCACATTCACATAACTCATCGCTCTCACTTACACGTGCCTTTTCCGCGCGCACGCCAACGATCTTGTCGCATTGCGTATCCGCGACCCTTGACTATTGCAACACGCACCATACGCGAACGCGCACTAAAATATAACGTATACAAAATAAAAGTAGTAAAATAACACTACTACAATTATCCTGTTAAATAATTTTGAAACTAAAAAAACAGCAGATTACCTCCCTTTACCAATTCCAAGTGAAAACTTTTCAATGACATGTGGTTCAAGTATTACATTTGTAATAAATGATATGAAGCTATAGTACAGCTAAATACAAGGCAGTCAATGAAATACTCTCAAAGAAAAATCAATTGCAAACTTCCTTCAGTAGTTAATTGTGTTAATTGATCATAAATCAATGGACTTTGTGTTTAGTGTTTGTTTTTCTTTCATGGGTGGGGGGAGGGAGGGGGTCTGTATACTTCACTCTTAGCTTGAAGCTTGAAAGCTTTTGTTTAACTTAGTAACTGTTTGTCATGCATTAAAATGACGATCTACAATAATATCTTAACTTATCTTTGTCGATGTTTTATTCAAAGTTTAAAAAAAAAAGTCAAGTAAATGAACATCTATCTCTCCAGTACCGTACATGTATGTTTGTCATTTTAAAAATCACGACGCATACATTTTGTATGTGCCAGGGTTAGAAGGCGGAGAAAAGCTGGAGTACCAGGAGAAACACCACCGAAAATCAGTAACTGTTCCCATTTTAAGATCTTGTATTCAAACTCGCTATCTGACCCTGAAATCATGAGGCTTGTGGTAATTCTTGTATGTCTGGACATTGCAACCATTCCGCAACCACAGCCCTCTTTTTTTAAACGCAATACATTTACAGCTGTACAACATCATTGCTACGTTTGTATATGTTGCAGTATCGAAAAAAAAAACATAAGATAATGCAAAAATATACCTGGTAGGTCATATTGTGTATTATAAAAACAGTAATATATTATGTAACAAAAACACTCTATTATAATAATTATGTCATTTAATTTATGATGCATCATCGGAAACATTCTGGCTTCATTAACCAATGTTGAACCATTGATATCAAATTTGTCGGATTAAACTAGCGTTTAGAATACAGTGGTGTAGGAAGATGAAATGTAATGGGGACCGGTGCAGGTCCTCAAGATTTTCTACAACCCTCCCCCCTTCTTCAATCTTGACATATTTGATTTGTAAACTAGGGTTTTTTTAGGTTCAAATATTTTTTTTTTCATTCAAAAATTCTAAATAATACATATCATTAAGTGTCCTTACACAGGAGATTAATTCAACACAACCAAATAAACTTTATATACTTTTTTTCACTGATTTTTTACTACATCATTATAATCCTTGTAGACATCTGTACACAGTGGCGTCACTGACAGGAAATTAATGTACATGTATAAGCAAATTTGCAAAATAGGTGTGTGAGTGCCGAAGGCGCGAGATTTTGGTGTTTTGGGGGTCTTTTTTTTACATGTAGAACATTTCAGTTGTATAAAATGGGGGGGGGGAGCAAAAAGACATGTTTGAAGCCCCATCTCACATACCTACATTAAGGCCTAATTGTCAAAGCCATGAAGGCATGTCTGTTGTTTCCCACATAGGCTAGATACTTCTCCAGTAACATAAATATTTTTTGTCAATATTTACAAAAAAATTGTCAAGGAAAAAATGTCTTGATATTGTCAATGAAATCCATTCAAATTCAATCCATACGTTTTAATTCTATTAGATTAATAATTGCAGTCTCCAAATAATAAATCTCATCACTAACCCGACTCGTCATGATATTTAGCTCTATCGCGTGGACTTCACAAAATGTGAAGCTCGGTGCTATTTTTAGCTGCAGTCAGCAAAACAATCTAAACAGACGATAACCTATGGCTTATGTAGCAATTTCATTATACAATCAAGCAAGATATTAACAGTAACGTATATATACAAACGGCATCTATCTCAGAGACAGTACAACTCTTAGTTTTTAATCCATAGTCTAGTTTAGAACGCTTGATTCTGATGTCATGATCAGTCAGTCGCGATGATAAACAGTCAGACTCAGCACTGACAGGAGGCTTACAAAAACAATCAAATCAGACAACAACAACCTCTAACATCAAACATTACACTCAGAATAATACTAATAACCAACGATAGTGGTATCAATGTCTATAAAACGTAAAATGCATATAAACTTACCTTATATTGCCTGTTTTGTTTTAAACAGCAAGGCGGCTTCAACAAACCGGCTCAATACACAATATTGGGATTTCCGGAAATGACGTCACACGTATAGACGCTTTTAGAACCTTCTAGAACATTCTAGAACATTCCTGTGGAAATCCCTGACAACGTCAAAAATTTACCCAACTTCGATACCACCGCATTGGGGTTTTGTGGCACATATCAAAGATTTGAAGAAACCATTTTATTCAGAAATACCTCTGTTTTTTCTAATGATAGTTTCTATTCGTCAGCATTTTTATTGAAATTTTGGAGTTGACTTAAACAGAAACTTAAGGCCAAAATACCGATTTTTGGTGGTTTTACATCAAAATATCTCGCCATTTTGAATTTTCACAGCTAAGACGATTATCTCAATAGATACACTAGATCACGCCGAGATTTACTTACATTCAAAATTTGAGCAAAAAGTATCGTTGGGTTTTCTACTGACTCAAATCGCGAAAATAAGCGGGTTGATAGGTTTATTTAGCCGTGTTATACATTTCGTTCAAGAACGATAACAATGTTATCGCTCTTTTCTCTTCATTTCATACTGACAACGGGCGAACCAGTCGTCCCACTCCCTGTATTCTGAGCCCTAAGCAGGAGCAGAAACTACCACTTTTATAGACTTTGGTGTGTCTCGGCCAGGGGACAGAACGCAGAGCCTTCCTCACAGGGGCGAACGCTCAACTCAAGGCCAAAAGTGAGGCAGTGCCAAGGGAGGAATTAGGAAAGATAAAGTCAGCTAGGAAGGAGAGAAAAGATAAGATCCTAAATTTAGTCACCTTTTATGATCATGCAATAGGGGCAGCAGGTACAATTCTAACACTCTACCTGCAGGGCAGTGTATTTGATATTGTGTATGTCCCCACCAACACCAACATGATATAGTCTATGTCCCCACAAAATTATTTTATATTAGAGAGACTATCGTGTATGTCCACATTCCCACGAAGTTATAGTATGTCTGTCTTGTATGCTCGTTAATATGCAGTCAGCTTATGTTCTGTGGAAATATTTTGGCATTTTCCGGATTTGACCTAGATTTACATGGCAGGTGTAACCAACAAAACAGAAGACACTTACTCTTCTGGAACACCTGGTTTTGCTCTCCAAGTTACCAATTGTGTCCATACAAATCCACATTTTGAAAACCTTGTGCATTATCATCACAATAATCTTTATAAAGATTTTATTGCAGACATGTTTTATTGCTGAGGGTAAGGGCAGAGAAATAGAAATACTAAGGGACACCAAAGTATTTCATCAGGACAGTTAGAGAAAATAAAACAAACATAACACATTGGATTTTTACTTATTTTTTATTGAAGCTTTCAATGATCAAGCACTGTTTTAAAACATGTGAATAACTCTTAATTTCACTGACTTGAGTTTCTTAAAATACAATCACCTCTTTGGATAAAAGGCTACAAGAAACAGTATTATTTTTCTCCATTGTCTTCATTGGGTAGAACTACCTGAAGGATAATATTTTGGAGTTGGGACAGCAAAAGTAAACAAGAGCACTGTAAACAGACGCATAATATACCTCTCTGACCATATCCAATGATTCTTTGTTTGTTTGTTATTTAAAGTGCCTTATAACTATAATAACATGATCTGAACAGTACACCAGTGAAGAAACTTGCACCTAGACCTAGAAACTGCACAAGAAAAGTTAATCTCAAATACGACCAATATGTACAAGAATAAGAATTGTTTACCCAAATAAAATACATATTGTTTTTCTTAGACCCCAAATGAAAATCCATTTCAAGAAATAAGGACATCAACACATGATATGCTCTGAACTTTAACTGGACAATTGGTCCAATGCAGTGAAACGCTATTTGAAAATATAAGGTTCTGTATAAATTTCAATGGTGAATAATTCATTTATAAATGTTAATGTATGATTGTTTGTGGGGGTTCGACAGAATCAACACCCAACCAAATTATCTCAACTCACTGGGGTAGCATACAGAGGGAGCTACCATTTGGCAAGCTAGCTTGTTCACAACATGTGAAAAACTGCCCTACCACATACAATTGTATATTACTGTAGAGTCAATTTGAACACAATCATAAAATGTATCGTGATCAATTATACAATACTGCGTCCATGTCAGGACTCTTGAAGCACTTTGCCTGTCAATAATGCCTGATAAAGGTGAGTTGTTGTAAAACAGTTCAGACCCTTTACCAGTAACATGACTACAAACTCGACATTTTTTGATGTTTTCTTTAAACATGTTATAGAATGCTGCCAATAAAAAAGTATTTTGTGCAGTTCACAAGTCCAATATGTGTACCTGGGATATATTTTCATGATTCTGTCAAATTCTGTGAAGGGCACTTTTCTGATATATTCACAAAGTTTCATGGAGCTGCTTTGCATGGTTTTGAAATTATAGTCCGGAAACAAAAGGAAACAGTTTTTCCTATTTTTGACAAAGTTTCCATGGTTATAACGAAAAAAAAACCAAAACGGAAGGTCCAAAATACTAAAGGCACACATAGGGCATAAGTTTGTCGGATACATGTGTATCGGACTATTAGGCCGTAGGGATATAAGGGTGTCATTTTGACTGATTGATAAGACATCAAATAACTGATTAGATATATGAGTTTGCTGTTGGGAAACTATTTTGCTGCGGCCAGCCAAATATGAAAAATTTGCTAAAAAATAGCATTTGTAAGCTTAAAATCCTATCTTTTTCATTTCCTGCGTAGATAGTATTAAATATATTGGATTATTGGTCCTGATATGTATTTGTTGATCTATTGTTGTCATTTTAATTCCTCATTTATCTGATTCGGTTGAAAATTTCAATGTTATGACTATTTTTACACCTTTTAGCAAATTCGAAATGACGGCCATCTTGATGACTTCATAACCGGAAGTTCATCCTAATAGATGCAATGTTAGTATTTTTATTTGTGATATAAGTGTTCAGAAAATATTGGTTCGGCGGTTTGAGGGATACATGTGGGACTCTCCTAGCCCATGGCTTATATGTTTTACAAGTTTGGTAGAGTGAAAATTGCATGAAATTTAAAGTCTCTTTTCTTTTTTGTTCCCAAAATACTACAACGTGCGATGTGGAATAACGTTTAATGTTCTAAGCCTAGTGGTACAGCTGCTGTAGATTCAAAGATTTGTTTTAATATGGATGAAAACGAAAATAATGAATCGCTTCTAGTTTTTGCCTTTTCATAGATGCATTATAATGTTAGACAGAAACTTTTTTTGTTTTTTTTTTCTTTTTACCTTTAATATCACGGGCATATAACATATATGTTGAGAATACTATGGTATCGTGTCCATACTATTGCATAAAGGCGTCTACCTTCTTGAAATATTTAAATATTCATGAGATTTTTAAATAGTCTTCAATACATTAACTCCCGCTTCTACTTTTGATGTAACAAGCCCCTGTGGTCTCGGTCATGTAACATATCATATAACTATATGCACTGACTCGCGCACGCGCTCCAAACAGTATATAGTAACGCGTGCTCGTCGTGCGTTGTAATGTGTAGTTTCTTCAGTAAAAATTCCAGTTAAACAAAAGGAGCTACGCTGTATACATACGGTAATAGATAGTTACATGTAGCTTCATTTGGTAAAAAAGTGGTGGCTGGGATCAGGTGTTCATGCACACAGGTATGTGGTTTTGATGATATTATTCTTAACATATTTATGTACATTTAATTTGTTGGTAGAGTCAAACGCTTAGGCAAATTGATCACTGGTTCGATATCCATAAATGTACAATGTTACACATACTTCATTCTGGGCATGGGTTATATGGATATATATTTTTTGGCTATTATACGGCTATCATAGCCAAATACAGCTTTTTGCAACATATACCTCTTCTGGAAGAATTAATGCGTTTTACCACTATTTATATAGCTATATTTGGCTATTATAGACGTATTTGGCATACTTCTCCCCGACCTGTACAAATATGCTGTATGACACGAAGTTACGATAATGGTGGCTACATAATCAGTTTTAATTCTAAAATGAGCATGAAAATGATGTGGATACACGGGACTCCCAGAGTCTATGGTGGCTACATATGTGGATGGATGGGAGTACCAGAGTCTATGGTGGCTACATATAGGGATTTGATTTCGTTTTTATGTTAACCATGCTTGTATGGAGCAATTCTTCTAAGAATATATTCTATGCAGGGGCGGATTCAGGTTTTGAGGTTAGAGGGGGCGTGGGACCAAGCAAATGAGGCGAGGGGTCTGGGGGCCGCCTAGGCCCCCAGAAGCTCTAGAATAAATGGTGCAAAATCCTGCATTCTGAGGATTTCATGAACACATTTTCCAGAAAATAATTGAAGCCATTTAAGGATGTTTATTTATGGTTTTCGTGTTAAGTGTCATATTTTTTATTTGAAGTTTTGATTTAATTTTTTTACTTACAGAATTGCAATATCAAAATCTTAAATATTTATATGGACATAAAGCGAAGACGGGTGGGGGTCTGGGGGCCGCCTAGGCCCCCAGAAGCCCTCGAATAAATGCAAATAAATCCTGCTTTCTGAGGACTTTATGTACACTTTTTCCAAAAAATAATTGAAGCCATGTAAAAATTTTCGTTTATTATTTTTGACGTCTAATGTCATATTTTGAATATAAAGTTACAGAATTGCACTGCCTAAAATCTGAATATTTATAGAGGCACGAACCAAAGAAAAGGATGGAGGTCTGGGGGCCGCCTAGAACGAATATACGTACCCGGCCTACTATGCCTTTAGGCCGAGTACGAATACATAGGGACCAATTCGTACCAGGCCTAAAGACATGGTAAGCCGAATACGTATTGGTCCCTACGTATCGCAGTGGAGCACTGCCTCCGAAAATCACGCGGGCACAGTTTTTCATACTTTTTTGAAGGTTTCCGATTATTTTACGCATATAAATGCATTAACATATTATTTTTGTCCAAAACAAACATAAATACTATGCTTACTATCTACCGTACCGCTCACAAGACGACAAAATCACATTTTGTGAACTTGCCGTATAAATTCCCTTCTGAAAGACCTTCATATGTATAATGTGAAAAAATAATGCCTCGATGAGAATTTGATATTTTATGTGGTTCGGTTTTATTACCTAGTATGTAAGCGATATCAAACAAGTACGATATTTGCAAACAGACGTTTTATAATGGTTTGCATAATCATCACTTTGCTCCATTAGTAGTAACAGGGAACAATTGTAGCTCTAAAGAAGACACCATTATCAGTCTAAAATACTTTTGAGCTACAATATTGCAGCTAGGGGTCGCCTATTGAAGGTTTTTATAGGACTAATAAAAATGTATGTTAACTTTTTTAACGATATAAGCTTTAACTTTTATACATTATCTGTCAGATTATATAATTTATTTTCCCTAACATACACAATCTTCATAATTCATGTATTGGACAATGAAAGAAAAGAAGGCTAGTGGTCTGTCTATGGCCAGACGCTGCCTGGAATTATTACTATCATTCTGTTTTCTAATAGGGAGCCTTTTGTCATGTGCATTACTTCTTTAACATCGTTTGTCCCATCTTATAACATTATCGTTAAGATCTGTTTTTGTTGAAACAAAAAAGGAAGGCATCTGGCCATGGGGTGCACCCAGACCCTAGAAGCTCTCATTTTCAGTTGCATTTGGTTCTCCATTTGGTTTGATTTTCCACCTTTTTTCTTTACACACATTTTCTTAGGACAAACAAAAAGCTTCTAGAAGCATTCGACGTCAGTAGTGATCTTGTAACTGGCGTTTTGAAAGTACGCACACATTTGTGAATTGATAGTCGGATTTAATACAGGACTTTAATGCTGATTCAAAAATGTGTAATATATCATTTACAACCTGAAGAACGAAGGGCATGACATATAGTCAACCAGCGAAGACTCTTGGCCAGCTACAATTCCTTCCACCCACCCCCCTCCCCCTTTTCTTTTATTGCTAAGGATATCGATATATAACCTGTCATTTTTTTAGGAAAAGTAAATACTTGAAGAGATTTACATCGTACCTTTTAAGCGATGGAGATAAAACCTTAACTTACACGAAAAAAATATAATCATTCCATTGCGCCTGGATACAAGTATGTTCATGCATGTATGTACCACAAAGTCGAATACATTTAGATTTTAAAATGATAACATCAAACGGTAAAGGTAGGAAATGGAGCTTTCTGTCTAGTTCTCACTCTTTATCTAATTCCTTATTTTTTCTCCTTTTCCTTTCTCCCTCTATTTTTTCTTTCTTCCTTCTTTTCCTTCCTTCCCCTCTTTCTTTTTCCCTTTTCTTTTTTTCTCTCTCCTATTTTAGGGGGGGGGGGGCGTACGCCGGGTCCGCCCCCCCCCTTGGATCCGCGCCTGCTATGGGGCGCATTAGCGCCTCATATTGAATATATTCTTAGAGGTATTGCTCCATACAAGCATGGTTAACATAATAACGAAATCCAATCCCTATATTTACACTCACACGACTTTTTATTTATATTTTATGCAATAAAATCGTCATTTGAAAGTGACGTAATTATTAAATAAAAGTCGATCAAAAGTGGGAGGAGCTTACTCAATTGAACAGCGAATGATGCCGCCTCACGTAAGGTAGAATTATTCATCCGCGACGACAAAAAAGTTCAATATTTTAGTGTAAAATAAACATGACAAACAAAGTAAATTTCAGAGATAATTTTATTTAATTAGATCAGAACTTTAAATAGGTATTCAATTTTGCTAAAAGTTCATATATAGCGTAATAACATAAAGTATTTGTTCACGGCCAAATGTGTGAACTCGGTGACCGTTATTGTGCAGCGAGGCGAGGCTGACGCACGCTTACACACACTGGAGTTTTCCAAAGTTGTCAAAACACCAGTGTTCAAGTAGCTAAATTTGTTTGAGATTGTCGTCTGATTTGACGATATTACATCCTTCGGAGCCATGTGATTATATAATATACGCTTAGATCCATCGCCATCTATGGAACAACTTCACTTGTGTTCGATGGATACAATGTATTTGTGGTGACGCGGAACTGTCAACACGTGTATTACTAACGGTGCATGTTTTATAATACACATAATTAAATTCTCAAAGAACAAAGACAAGAGGATATGTTTATAACTGACCTCTATCAGAGGGTCTCACGCCCGTCTACCCCAAAGACTCGATCGTAGGACGAACATAGGCACAGAGGTAATGTTTACATTTGACACCCATCATTTTTAACAAAAATGAAAGCACGTCGGCCCGGTCGGGATATTTTTCCGTTTCTTTATACAATTGTTAATTTAAAAATTGTTTGAATCATATATAAGTATCAAACATGTATATATTGTTTAGATTTTTCCAAAATTCTATGAAAAACAACAATATACACGTCATGTTGCGTCAAAATGTAAACAAAGCCATGTGTTGCTTTTTAAAAAAAAGTAGTCCTTTTACGTTGCACAGAACATTTTCATACGCAAGTTCAAAGTTCAATGTTATCATGAAGTTATGGTAAACAAAATCGGCTAGTATCAGAGTATAGTGACCAAGCCTAGCAAGTGTAAATATATGTGGATGGACGGGAGTACCAGAGTCTATGGTGGCTACATATGTGGATGGACGGGAGTACCAGAGTCTATGGTGGCTACATATGTGGATGGACGGAAGTACCAGAGCCTATGGTGGCTACATATGTGGATACACGGGAGTACCAGAGCCTATGGTGGCTACATATGTGGATACACGGGAGTACCAGAGTCTATTGTGGCTACATATGTGGATACACGGGAGTATCAGAGTCTATGGTGGCTACACATGTGGATGGATGTGAGTACCAGAGTCTATGGTGGCTACATATGTGGATGGACGGGAGTACCAGAGTCTATGGTGGCTACAAAATGGTGTATGGATTAAATTGCTCCTTACACATTAAACCTTACGTAGACACCAACGACGTATCTCACTTATAAATCCTTGGCAGACACAAATGTTTGAGTTTTTGTGTTTGCTGAATTTTTTAACTTAAATATTTACTAAAGCCGTCCTCGGTGTTTATATCTTGAAATGTTGACCCACCTTTTGCTGTCAGTTAGCGGCATGGTAACTCATATTGCAAGATTCGATCAGAAATTATATAAATCTTCCCATTGGATCAAGTGGAACTTTCCGTTACAATCAGTAATCGATCATTTCTTTCAAAGAATTCCTCAAAGATGATTTTTACACAACAAAATTGATCGAAGTTCTGTTTAAAAGGTTGTACAATTCTTCTTCCTTAGATATATGTCTATATACAAATACAATTATTTAAACGACTTTATCCATTTTCATTTCACAGAATCAAGCATTTTTGTAACAAAGTTATCCCTCAAATACAGGACTATCCCGCATATAGGGAGTGTCCCCAACCTGTCTAATACTCTGTGTTTCTCTATACCATGTACAATATAAAGAGGTAAAATTAACTTTGATGTTTGAAGGCATGCGTACATTATAAAGAGATAGAATTAACTTTGATGTTTAGAGGCACGCGTACATTATCATTTAATAAAGAGATTATAATTACTGTTGATTGTTTGGAAGGCAACGTACATTATAAAGAGATAGAATTAACTTTTGATATTTGAAGGCACGCGTACATTATAAAGAGAATAGGAATTAACTTTCGATGTTTGAGGCACGCGTACATTATAAAGAGATAGAATTAACTTTGATATTTGAAGGCACGCGTACATTATAAGAGATAAAATTAACTTTGATGTTTGGAGGCAACGCGTACATTAATAAAGAGATGGAATTAACTTTGATTTTTGAAGCACGCGATACATTATAAAAGGGATAGAAATTAACTTTGATGTTTTGAATGCACACGCGTACATTAATAAAGAGAATAGAATTAACTTTGATGTTTGGAGGCACGCGTACATTATAAAGAGATAGAATTAACTTTGATGTTTGAAGGCACGCGTAACATTATAAGAGAATAGAATTAACCTTTGTTATGTTTGGAGGCACGCGTACATTATAAAGAGATGGAATTAACTTTGATGTTGAAGGCACGCGTACATTATTAAAGAGATAGAATTAACTTTGATGTTTGAAGGCACGCGTAAACATTATAGAGAAGATAGAAATTAACTTTGATGCTTGAAGGCACGCGTACATTATAAAGAGGTAGAATTAACTTTGATGTTTGAAGGCACGCGTACATTATAAAGAGATGGAATTAACTTTGATGTTTGAAGGCACGCGTACATTATAAAGAGATAGAATTAACTTTGATGTTTGGAAGGCACGCGTACATTATAGAGAGATAGAATTAACTTTGATGTTTGAAGGCACGCGTACATTATAAAGAGATAGAATTAACTTTGATGTTTGGAGGCACCTGACATTATAGAGAGATAGAATTAACTTTGATGTTTGGAGGCACGCGTACATTATAGACAGATAGAATTAACTTTGATGTTTGGAGGCACGCGTACATTATAAAGAGATAGAATTAACTATGATGTTTGAAGGCACGCATACATTATAAAGAGATAGAATAAACTTTGATGTTTGGAGACACGCGTACATTATAAAGAGATAGAATTAACTTTGATGTTTGGAGGCACGCGTACATTATAAAGAGATAGAATTAACTTTGATGTTTGAAGGCACGCGTACATTATAAAGAGATAGAATTAACTTTGATGTTTGAAGGCATGCGTACATTATAAAGAGATGGAATTAACTTTGATGTTTGAAGGCACGCGTACATTATAAAGAGATAGAATTAACTTTGATGTTTGGAGGCACGGGTACATTATAAAGAGATGGAATTAACTTTGATGTTTGGAGGCACGCGTAACTTATAAAACAGATAGAATTAACTTTGATGTTTGGGAGCACGCGTATATTAAACAGATAGAATTAACTTTGTTGTTGAGGAACGCGTACATTATAAACAGATAGAATTAACTTTGATGTTTGAAGGCATGCGTACATTATAGAGAGATAGGATAATTAACTTTGATGTTTGGAGGCACGCGTACATTATAAAGAGATAGAATTAACTTTGATGTTTGAGGCACGGCGTAACATTATAAAGAGATAGAATTAACTTTGATGTTTGGAGGCACGCGTACATTATAGAGATAGAATTAACTTTGATGTTTTGGAGGCACGCGGTACATATAAAGATATATAGAATTAACTTTGATGTTTGAAGGCACGCGTACATTATAAAGAGATAGAATTAACTTTGATGTTTGGAGACACGCGTACATTATAAAGAGATAGAATTACTTTAATGTTTGAAGCACGCGTAACATTATAAAGAGATAGAATAACTTTGATTGTTTGGAGGCACGCGTACATTAATAAAGAGATAGAATAACTTTGATGTTTGGAGGCACGCGTACATTATAAAAGAATAGAATTAACTTTGATGTTTGAAGGCAGGCGTAACATTATAGAGAGATAGAATTAACTTTGGATGTTTGAAGGCACGCGTACATTATAGAGAGATAGAATCTAACTTTGATGTTTGAAAGCACGCGTACATTATAAAGAGATAGAATTAACTTTGATGTTTGGGGGCACCTGACATTTATAGAGAGATAGAATTAACTTTTGATGTTTGGAGGCACGCGTACATTATAGACAGATAGAATTAACCTTGGATGTTTGGAGGCACGCGTACATTATAAAGAGATAGAATATAACTATGATGTTTGAAGGCACGCATACATTAATAAGAGATAGAATAGAATTTACTTTGGATTGTTTGAGACACGCGTACATTATAAAGAGATAGAATTAACTTTGATGTTTGGAGGCACGCCGTACATTATAAAGAGATAGAATTAAACTTGATGTTTGAAGGCACGCGTACATTATAAAGAGATAGAATTCTTGATGTTTGAAGGCATGCGTACATTATAAAGAGATGGAATTAACTTTGATGTTTGAAGGCACGCGTACATTATAAGAAGATAGAATTAACTTTGATGTTTGGAGGCACGGTACATTATAAAGAGATGAATTTAAACTTGGATGTTTGGAGGCACGCGTACATTATAAACAGATAGAATTAACTTTGATGTTGGAGGCACGGCGTACATTATAGAACAGATAGAATTAACTTTTGATGTTTGAAAGGAACGCGTACATTATAAAGAGATAGAATTAACTTTGATGTTTGAAGGCATGCGTACATTATAAAGAGATGGAATTAACTTTGATGTTTGAAGGCACGCGTACATTATAAAGAGATAGAATTAACTTTGATGTTTGGAGGCACGGGTACATTATAAAGAGATGGAATTAACTTTGATGTTGGAGACGCGTAACATTATAAACAGTATAGAATTAACTTTGATGTTTGGAGGCACGCGTACATTATAAAAGATAGAATTAACTTTGATGTTTGAAGGAACGCGGTACATTATAAACGATAGAATTAACTTTGATGTTTGGA
>SAYR01045694.1:1706753-1720817 GCA_004382745.1 Argopecten irradians irradians | reverse complement strand
TTTCATACCGGGAAACCCAATGCCCGTCACTTCGTTCGCGCCGTCACTTCAGCTACACAACATTTGATGACGTCATGATAGTCCTATATTTAGCTATAGCTACTTTCGGTTCGCTTTCGCTTGACATGGATGCAGTCAGCGGCTTTAACGTTTCCTGCAGAAAATCGGACGGCATAATTGGTTGGGTTCAAACGAAATCAATTAGATAATTTAATTGAAACGCATCGACTTGAAACGGGTGCAGCATTTTTGTTCATGGTAAATTATAGGCCTAGGCATTTACTTACTTATTTACTTATTTATTTATTACTTATATTACTTACTCATTGATTGATCGATTTAATAATTTGTTTATTTTTTTAATTGATTGATTAATCAATCAATCAATCATCAATCAATCAATCAATCAATCAATCAATCATCAATTATTGATTTATAGTATATATAATTATTTGCTACTTGCAGGTCTGTAAAAAATGCATTAATAACCAGTGCATTTGCAATGTCACAGTGCTAGGTGAACATTTTTGTGAAAGAAAAAATTAACAATCAAGTGAACACCTAGTACTTTGTATTTAGATAATATATAAATACTGTACATGGTAAGTATACATAGTTTTTTATTCATTTTTATATTGTGTAAAAAGTAGTGAGTCAATGTGGTTTGTACATTGTGTCAAAGGCTCAGTTGGTATTAGTTGTATTTTTTTCATACCGGGAGACTCGGGTTTGTATTCCTGTTCGCAATAGACAGTAAACATGTGTATATTCCCTGTCTTCTACAATTTGTATGACCTTATGTAAAATGGGTGTATATTTCTTTTAGGAACAATAATGACATGTTGAACAGAACTACCGTATTCCTGGTAATATTTCCACAATCAATGATTATCATTAGTGATTTTAGAGAAGAATCAAAAGAGAATGATTAATGTCACCTGATGAATTGATTGTTATTTGCAATGATTGCACATTCATAAATTATATCAATTATACAAAAAAAATGTGTAAAATGACTGGAAATCACAGTATTACCCGACGGCATTGATCCCGACACGATCTCATGTATGCAACCGGTGTATCCAGTTATATTCCATTTTTATTCCTTGCCTCTTATAGTACATGTGGAGGAGGAAGGGTCAGGATCGAATATATTGCAACATATAACATCATTATTCAGTAACTGGCAGCTATACCCAGTGACAACAAACAGTAGCCCAACCACTCACATATTATATAAAAAAAATGTGTTTGTGCGGGATAGAACTGGGTTGATCATCATGACCTGGTAGCTCAGCAGTAGAGCATTTAGCTAGTGTTCAGAGGGCCAGAGTTCAAATCCCGGTCTGGCTGCTAGTACATTTTCTCCTCTCCTGTTACAAAATTGCACCCAGCAAAAATACCCACTGTGTGGTAATAATTTAAGGATCCTTGTATGTCTTAAGCTTCTAGGGCAAAGAATTGAAAAAGGAGGGAGGAATGTAGCGTGATTGGACTGGGTTGATCATCAGTGAACGGTAGCTCAGCAGTAGAGTATTTACTTGGCTGTGTTTGGAGGTCCCAGGTTTGATTATCTGATTGCTATACATTTTCTCCTGACTCCTGACTCCTGTTGCATATTTTAATAAATGTTTATATTTTTATACATTAGAATCTATATTGTAAAATGTACATATTAAAAAATCATAATGTGTACAACAATTGACTTGTTTATCCTAGTTTTGTAGGCATGATAATAAAACTAGAAAGGCTGAGGTTCTCGAAAACTCCGCGTCTATTATGGCACCACCCTAACCTGCCGAATAAATGGACCAGCCATTTAGTTCTGGGACAGACATGTGATCAAGCTGTGCCAGTCTGGAAAGGCGTAAGAGGGAACACCAGCAATTCAATCAACAGTAAAATATATGGCAGTGTTAATTATTATATTTATGTAAATATGTACACAAGATAGACGTGGTAACATTGTTTCTAAAGAAGATCCTACAACATCAAAAATAATATTAGTATATAATATATTTCATTATTTGCATTTTGAACATTAATAAATTATGTGGAAATGGTGAATTGAAGTTACATTATTAGCTCACCTGGCCCGAAGGTCTGGAGAGCTTACTGTAATGGCGCAGCGATCCGTCGTCCAGCGTCACGTCCTCTGTCGGCCGTCACCTTTTCACAAAAATCCCTAACTAGTCATTAAACAGCTGAATGGATTTTCACCAAATTTGCCTGAAGCTTTCATTGGATAAAGGTGAACCAATTTTGTATTAAACAATGGGTCTGGTCCCCAGGGGGCTTAAGGGCGGGGCCCAATAGGGAAATATAGGCAATTAACTTCTTTAAAATCATTCTTCTGTGGGACTTCTGTGGGAATGAAGGATTAGTTCTATTTCGCTTCCTTCGGTGAAGTGGAACCAATATTGTATAAACGGTGTGGGGTGTTCCTAAGGATTGATCAATTTAAATAAATAGATTGAATAAATAGATTAAGTTCAATTCTACAAGCCTTCAATTGGTAAGCTTGTGTTCTTAGTTTGTTCTCTTAGTTTGGAGGCCTGTCACTTCAGCGGCATCTCTATATAGTCATACAATAGATGGCCCGTCACATCAGTACCATCTCTATATAGTCGACATTTGAGGCCCGTCACTTTAGCGCCTCTCTATATAATCTTGCATTGGATGCCGTCACCTCAGCGCATCTCTATAAAGACTTACATTAGAGGCCCGTCACTTCAGCGCATCTCTGTATACTCAGTTATTGGAGCCCGTCTCCTCAGCGCATCTCTATATAGTCAGACATTGGAGCCCTTCTCTCAGCGCATCTCTATATAGTCAGAACATTGGAGGCCTGTCACTCGCACAGCGCATCTCTATATAATCTTGCATTGGAGGCCCGTACCTCAGCGCATCTCTATAAAGACTTACATTTAGAGGCCCCGTCACTTCAGCGCAATCTCTGTATACTCAGTTATTGGAGGCCTGGTCACCACTCATCGCATCTCTGTAATACTCCACGTTATTGAGGAGGCCCGTCACCTCAGCGCATTCTGTATAGTCAGACAGTTGGAGGTCCCGTCACTTCAGCGCATCTCTGATATACTCAGTTATTGGAGGCCGTCACTCAGCGCATCTCTATAATAGTCAGACATTGAGCCCGTCACTTCAGCGCATTCTCTGTATACTCAGTTAATTGAAGGCCTGTCAACCTCAGGCGCATCTCTATATAGTCAGACATTGGAGGCCCGTCACTTCAGCGCTTTCTATATAGTCAGAACATTGAAACCCGTCACCCTCAGCGCATCTCTATAAAGACTTACGGATTAGAGGCCCGTCTTCAGCGCATTCTCTGTATACTCAGTTATTGGAGGCCTGTCACACTCAGCGCATTCTCTGATATATGTCAGACATTGGGAGGCCTGTCACTTCAGCGCAATCTTGTATACTTAGTTATTGGAGGCCTGTCACCTCAGCGCAATACTTCTATAATAGTCAGACATTGGAGGCCCGTCACTTCACACGCATTTCTAATAAGTCAGACATTGGAGACCCGTCACCTCAGCGACATCTCTATAAAGACTTACATTAGAGGCCCGTCACTTCAGCGCATCTCGTATACTCAGTTATTGGAGCCCGTCTCAGGCGCATCTCTGTATACTCAGTTATTGTGGAGGCCCGTACTCAGGCACAATCTCTTATGTCAGACATATGGAAGGCCCGTCACTTCAGCGCATCTCTATATAATCTTGCATTGGTAGGCCCGTCACCTCAGCACCAATCTCTATAAAAGACTTACATTAGAGGCCCCGTCACTTCAGCGCATCTCTGTATACTCAGTTATTGAGGCCTGTCACCTCAGCGCTCTCTATAAGTCAAGACATTGGAGGCCCGTCACCTCAGCGATCTCTATATATCAGACATTGGAGGCCCGTCACCTCACGCATCTCCAGAAAGACTTACATTAGAGGCCCCGTCACTTCAGCGCATCTCTGTATACTCAGTTATTGGAGGCCGTCACTCCAGCGCATCTCTGTTATACTAAGTTCATTGCAGGCCCGTCAACCTCAGCGCATCTCTATATAGTCAGACATTGGAGGCCGTCACCTCAGCGCATCTCTATATAGTCAGACATTGGAGGCCTGTCACCTCAGCGCATCTCTATATTAGTCAGTCATTGGAGGCCAGTCACCTCAGCGCATCTCTGTATACTCAGAATTGGAGGCCCGTCACTTCAAGCGCATCTCTATACAATCTGCAATTGGAGGCCCTGTCCTCAGCGCATCTCCTATAAAGGACTTACATTAGAGGCCCGTCACCTCAGCGCATCTCTGTATCTCAGTTATTGGAGGCCCGTCACCTCAGCGCATCTCTATAATAGTCAGACATTGGAGCCCGTCACTCAGCGCAATCTCTATACAGTCAGACATTGGAGCCTGTTCACTTCAGCGCATCTCTATATAATCTTGCATTGGAGGCCCGTCATCTCAGCGCCTCTCTGTATACTCAGATATTGGAGGCCTGTCAACCTCAGCGCATCTCTTTATAGTCAGACATTGGAGGCCCCGTCACTTCAGCGCATCTCTATATAATCTTGCATTGGAGGCCCAGTCACCATCAAGCGCATCTCTATAAAGCTTCACATTAGAGGCCCTTCACTTCAGCGCATCTCTTGTATACTCAGTTATTGGAGGCCCGTCACCTTCAGAGCATCTCTTATATAGTCAGACCAATTGGCAGGCCCGTACCTCAGTCGCATCTCTTGTATCTCAGCTTATTGGGAGGCCCGTCACCTCAGCGCATCTCTGTATAGTCAGACATTGGAGCCCGTCACTTCAGCGCATCTCTTATATAGTCAGACATTGGAAGGCCCGTCACCTCAGCGCATCTCCATACAAGACTTTACATTAGAGGCCCGTCACTTCAGCGCATCTCTGTATACTCAGTTATTGGAGGCCGTCACCTCAGCGCATCTCTATATAGTAGACATTGGAGGCCGTCACCTCACTCGCATCTCTGATACTCAGTTATTGGAGGCCCGTCACCTCAGCGCATCTCTATATAGTCAGAATTGGAGGCCCGTCACTTCAGCGCATCTCTTATATAGTCAGACATTGAGGCCCGTCACCTCAGCGCATCTCCATGAAGACTTACATTAGAGGGCCCGTCACTTCAGCCGCATCTCTGTTATACTCAGTTATTGGAGGCCCGTCACTTCAGCGCATCTCTGTATACTGCAGTTTATTGCAGGCCCGTCACCTCAGCGCACTCTCTATTATAGTCAGACATTGGAAGGCCCGTCACCTCAGCGCATCTCTATATAGTCAGGACATTGGAGCCTGTCACCTCAGCGCATCTCTATATAGTCAGGCATTGAGGCCGTCACCTCAGCGCATCTCTGTAATACTCAGACATTGGAGGCCCGTCACTTCAAGCATCTCTATACAATCTGCATTGGAGGCCCGTCACCTCAAGCGCATCTCTATATAGACTTACATTAGAAGGCCCGTCAACTTCAGCGCATCTCTGTACACTAGTTTATTGGAGGCCCGTCACCTCAGCAGCATCTCTATCAGTCAGACATTGGAGGCCCGTCACCTCAGCGCATCTCTATATGTCCAGACATTGGAGGCTGTCATTTCAGCGCATCTCTATATAATCTTGCAATTGGAGCCCCGTCACTCAGCGCATCTCTATAAAACTTACATTAGGGCCCGTCACTTCAGCGCATCTCTGATTACTCAGTTTCTTGAGGCCCGTCACCTCAGCGCATCTCTATATGTCAGACATTGGAGGCCCGTCACCTCAGCGCATCTCTGTATACTCAGTTATTGGAGCCGTCACCTCAGCGCATTCTATAAAGCACTTACATTAGAGGCCTGTCACCTCAAGCGCATCTCTATATAGTTGCATAACATCTCGAGTGAGGCCCGTCACCTCAGCGCAATCTCTATATTAGTCAGACATTGGGAGGCCTGTCACTTCAGCGCATCTCTATATATCCTTGCATTGGACTCCGTCACCTCAGCGCATCTCTATAAAGACTTACATTAGAGGCCCGTCACTTCAGCCATCTCTGTATACTCAGTTATTGGGGCCCGTCACCTCAGCGCATCTCTATTATAGTCAGACATTGGAGGCCCGTCACCTCATCCATCTCTGTATACTCAGTTATTGGAGGGCCCGTCACCTCAGCGCATCTCTTAAGACATACATTAGAGGACCGTCACCTTCAGCGCATCTCTATATAGTCAGACATTGGAGGCCCGTCACATTCAGCGCATCTCTGTCAATACTCAGTTATTGAGGGCCCGTCACTCAGCGCATCTCTGTATCAAGTCAGACATTGTGAGGCCCGTCACTTCAGCGCATCTCTATATACTCCAGTATTGGAGGCCCGTCACCTCAAGCGCATCTCTATAAAGTCTTACATTAGAGGCCTGTCACTCAGCGCATTCTATATAGTCAGCTTGGAGGCCCGTCACCCCTCAGCGCATCTCTGTATAACTCAGACATTGGAAGCCCGTCACTTCAAGCGACATACTCTATTATAGTCATGACTTGGCAGACCACCCGTCACCCTCAGCTGATCTCTATATTGGCTTTCTATTTTCTAGATTCCAATTGCATGATTTATGCTCAGACGAAAGGGTTGCCACTCTTCCAATCGCCTACAAGGAAGGTTGAATTGTCAGGCAAAGATAACTATCAGACATGTTAAGATGATATGGACTAAACCTCTGATTGAGTATGAAAGACCGCAAGGACGCTTAGATTAATGAATGAATTTGAGGGACGGCTTCCAAAAATGATCCTGACTTGGTGATACAAGGATTTTTATGTATCACTCCCTTTAGTCTTGACGGGCATAACACATCACATTCCTTCACCAGAATCGGTAATTGGGAAACAGAGTTTGATGATACAGTCAAAACTAAAATCAGAGAGTTTGTGAGTGATGGGATAACAATGTAGGCATTACAAAAGATTGCTGAAGACTTTTGTTGACAAGAGTATGATTTTGAACAAGGATTCAAACCTTCCCCAATGGATAGGTCTATTTTTCCTGCCAACAAAGACCATAAAAACCATATCTGTTTACGTCTTTTCCTCTAAGCATTTTCTTCTCAATTGTGAATCAGGAAAATTTGGAAGAACTGGTTAAAAAAGATGAAGAAGAAGACCCTCAAGGAAGATACATTTTAGACCAGCCAGCGATTTTGTGAGGATGGTTCAACCAGCAAGTTCCTTTTTTATCACCGCAGGAAGAATGCAACAACGAATTATTAAACTTGTATGGTATACATTGGTGTTTTTGCTTGACGCAACCTATAAACCACCAAGTATGCCATACCATTATTCCTTGTTGTTGTGAGGAGCAATGTGGACCTATATACCAGTATGGCAATTTCATAACAGAAGATGAAACCATGAGCAAGCATCAGGAGAGTTATCGCATACTGGATTCTTGGAATTGAAGATTGGAATCCATCGTATTCATGGTTGGTTTTTTGTGAAAATACAATATTTATTCCATTCCATCAAAGTTTGACTGGAACATTAACAATTGTGTTCCACTATTATCCAATTCATTAATCTCTCCAAATACAATTGAATTTAAGTTACTTATTATTATATCAATAGTTGTCATTTTCGTGTTCATGTGTGTTTGGTATATCCTGTACTCAAATGTTGATCATTTTTTAGCTCATCTATCCAAAGGAGCAATTGGAGGTTTGAATGGTGTATTAGTGTCCATTTTTTGTAAACCATAACGTGAAGTTTTTAATTCAGATGTACTGTTTTTTTTTATATAGCTGGATTATGATGAGGAGAAAATGTGGTGCAGTGACTGCAGAATTTCCTAGACGGGAATAATTGATGTGGCCTTCCACAGAGAGCAAGCTTGGAGAAGGTGGTCTAAGAGTGGTAGGTTAATTCCAATTTCAGGAGAAAGAGCAAAAAGTCCAACTTCAAACAGTGGCAATATGGCTGAATGATACGTTGTTGAGCTACATGTATAATTTAAGGGTTTGGACCTTTCACATGTAAAGGTTTAAATAGTACAGTGATAACTTTTTGCCACTCTACAAAATTTCAATCATGTTTATATTCCCATTTTAAAATTAAAAAATGGTTTTGAAAAGCGCCTATTAAGACATGGGTTCCCTTTTTTTATGTTTTTTACTTGATTTGAAATTTATATTGAATGTCGTCGCAGAGGAATAAATGGTTCCAAGTGAAAGGACAGGGAGGATTCCTTCGCCATCTGAGAGCAGTTTGCTGATGCCCCTTCAGAAGGAAACTCTACAGGAGGCCATCTCAAAGTCTGGAAGAGAGTCTTTCTACCGGGGAATCTCTAAGGAGATATTGTTGAGAGCAAATGGTTTCTTGTAAGGGGGGGGGAGGAGGTAATACTTTTTTTCATAAAGTACTGAATTGGCATATGGTAGGGGTAAATTTGGTCATATTGCTAATGTATGTGTAAATGACCTCGTCTAGAAAGTCAGAATGACATGCAAGGGTTGTCAGCCAAGTAATATGTTAAAACTTCACAAAAATAAAGGAGCTAGATAATGAAAAGTATGATAGGATATCATATCTTGTCTCGTATGCTTTATGCAAATCATCTTTGTGGTTTTGGAGACTTGGGACGGAAGCGGGGTGCAACTTTGTGGTAAACGATATAAATGGATGTCAACTACTTTATATGTACCTATCAACTTGATACTATAAATCGTTTTATTTATCTGTTGTTAAAAACATCATGGTGCAAAGCACTTAGGTTTAATCTTTTACTTCGTATGATTACACACGCTTACACGATTCATAACGTGGCAGGATATTTAACGTAGTTGTGACGCAGCTTCCGATTCAAATCGCCTGTGTCAAGGAGGTGTGACAAACAGAGAGTTTCTTCAATTTTGTGATCACTTGAGTTCTATTAAATCAGTTTGAAATTACTTGAATACACGGATGTTTACATAGTTCCATGTAATTATTTCCGGATTTTGGAGATTTTCAAATGTATCGGACGTCGTTTCGAGGAACATGTACAAACACAGGTAGGCCCAATACTGTAAACGTTTACCGCTCTCAAAATGTTAGCTTATATTTATATTGTTGTTTCAAACACTTCAATAAATATTAGAGATATCTATTACAAGTATTGTAAAGCTACAATTGTAGGATTCCGTTTCATTGATATGTCGAAACACCCTAACGTACATTGTGTATGTAAGACCTACTCTCGCCGATTCACAGTAGATAACGTACAGGACTTGTCTGTCCCCCGAGGCGAACAAAAATGCATTGTCGTGCTAGGTCGTTTTGGTTAAACTTATGCAACTCAAAGACTGATGTTGTCCTGACATATCTTATCCATTTGCGTACAACCAAAGATGTTAAAAATACAAATAGGATGTAGATCTACATGTTGTAGCGAACAACACAGACTCACCGACACACAACACAGGGGCCGGATGGGAGAAATTGTGTAAAGACCATATTTGTAATAACCATTTTATGACGCGGGTTTTGATTGGCTGACCAATCGTTATCTTGCTTCGACTGCTGTATCCAACATGGCGGCAGATAACAAATGTGAGGGTTTCCTGAGCGGGACAACCAATATGCAGTCAAAAGAGGACGAGTGGTAGGTATCTTGATGTTTGAACTAATAGGATAATCATTAATATTCTCTAAGAAATTGTTTATATTTTAATGTACATGTAATATGTGTATTGTGTGACAGCGGAGCGTCTAGATTACCCCCACCCCTAGGCTCCAGCTCCATCACAACGTGAAGCTTAGCAGTTACTCACTTACTGGTATGTTAAAGTTTAGGCTACATGCCATGCGATGGGATACGTAAACATTGATATGCTGGGACATGTCTTTTTATATTTGGATTTGATGAAACTTTGTATATAAAACGAAAGTATTGGACTCAGTTTCGTATACGTGGATTAGTATAAACAGAATACAGCCCAGGGGTTTTGAGGGTACACATGCACCCAATACTAGTCTAAGCTATAAATACACGCGTAACATTACAGAGACGGCCGTAGGGAGTGTAGATAACGTTTATATTCCATTACACTCCATTGATGTAGTAAGGTGTAGAAAATGCATTCGATCTGAAGTACAGGTGGTCTAAAGGTCACCCAAACATGACTCCTTATGGGATGTTGTCAGATCCTTTATTGGATGGATTGGGTATAAGGATCATCATCTTATTTTAATCAGTTTGGCGTGTCAGTCTAATTTAAATTACACTTGTAATTCTGCTCCACTACGATGCTTTATGTACGTTACGCTCCCATACAAGATCTAACAAATCCCTGTTCAGATCGAGTCACCTCAGCATGACCAATGGCCTAGAATCGGAACATTTCGGGACGTACTGTTAGCCGTTTATATTTCCAAATGACACAATAACCACACCGAAGATTCTGTAGACGCTGATTGGCTAACCTCAGGGGTCATGCTGAGGTAACCACGAATGGGGCATTGTTAGCTATAGATCTTGTATTGGAGCACAACGAAGAGCATCGTAGTGGAGCGGAATTACAAGTATAGTTTTAATTAGTTTGACTGGCGTGTGCAAGGTCATGAAGGGTCAAAGTGACACTCTCCACCAATTCATTTGATTGACAAAGGGACATGTAAATTCAGACAATACTCAGCGCATGTATTTAAAACACTTAATTTATATATATTATATATATACAGCGAATTTAAACACAGATGTTTAAATGTAGGAGGCTGATTTAGTTCTTACGATAGCTGACAGTTGGCGTCGCCTCGCACATGCTTATCAGAAAAATGTGAAACGTCAATTGTTCCATTTTGTGTGTATGAGATATGTCATGGTACACCTTTTTCTAATATGCGTGTACTAGATTACAGCCACTGTCGCCATATATATATATATAGTAAGTTTGATAGTCTGTGATAGATGTCGGATTATAATTGATCAACATCTTCCAAGGAATAGATACTATTAGTAAAAAATGCAATCTCCAGCGAAAAGACAAAATACATATGTCCAAGGACCACATCCTGGTAGACGTCATAGTTAAAAGAGTGTGTTGATGAGCATTTGTCATTGAGAACAACTGAGTAAGAGTATGATCGCGCGCGGCTCCATTTCTTTATATATGTACCAGAATATACGGGACAAGGAAGTAATTCCAACCGTGTGGACAAAACAAAATTGTCAAATTTTCGAGGCGATCTGCCCCTTTATCAAGACATACAAAACGAACACGATTACATAATAGGATACGATCAGTAATGCGGGACAAAGCAGACAGATATTAAACTATATAGCACATTGGAGCGCAATTAACCCTTCGGCAAGTGGAAGCTGGAAAGCGTGCCACGTGTGACGTCAAATATGTGGCGAAATTTATTTATGGTGCTCATTGATATAGGATGCAAATTTAGTCGCCTATTTCCTCGGTGTGTTTGCAAAGAAGCAAAGTCCCAAATTTAGTCGCCTTTTGCTGGGCAGCATATGTAAAGGATCAAAAACGCGTAGAACAGAACGGGAAAATGCTGGAAGTAGGTATAAGTAATTGAAGAGCAAGTGCGCAGAATTGAAGAGCAGTGTACCAGAATATATATATGCATGCCTTAAGACGCCTGTGAAGACAGTAAGGCCTAGCGACCAAGTCTAGTGTTTCTTATATTTTATATAAAATATCAAAGAAACACAATTTAACAAAGCATGACAATTTATTGACTCGTGCCCTATCCGGGCCAACTCAAGACCTACGGCACCCAATCGCCTAGCCAAACATAGCTGCGCCTTCTACCACTATTCACTATGTGTTGTTGATCCAAAGATTTAATTTGACAATTTCCATAGTGATCAAGTCAGCATATTGAACAGACTATCACTTCGTCATTGAAACATCCTTTTTTGGGATGTGGATTTGGCGCAGTGGTAGAAGGCGCAGCTATGTTTGGCTAGGCAATTGGGTGCCGTAGATCGTGAGTTCGAGGCCGGATAGGGCACGAGTCAATAAATTGTCATGCTTTGTTAAATTGTGTTTCTTTGATATTTTATATACATGTACATGTACATGCATATAGATTGATATAAAGGTTAATAATTAAAGCTAGTTGTGTAATCAAATGGTTGATTTTGATTTTATATGGTTATATAATGATCTTGGTGGCTACTGGCACGTACATGATATCATGATCATGGTGACTACTGGCAAGTAAATGCAAAAGGTTACAAAAACCAATTTAAAAATAAAATAATAATTCTTTTTAGGCGTTTGACCTATGCTGAAGTAGTGTGGGCTATGCCAGCTGTGCATGTTCCAAGTGAAAGAAAGAAAGAAACAGTAAAAGTAAGTATAATAATATTAATGTATATACATGTACATACAACCTGGTATGGTATTTCAGATATTGTTTTCTATGTACCAGTATATATAACTCTAGATTTTTTCTGTGAAGGATGATTTAAAGGGGACTTGTAGTACATTTGCATGTATATATTTCTTTTTTTAGCATATATCAATGTTATTAGAAAATGTAATGAAACTGCACATAGTAAGGCTATGAAACTTTTTTGTTATTCATCTTTATGCAATACACATTTGAATTAGTGTTTTAATGACTTCAATAGGCAATGATATATTGTAGGAACTCTGTTTGATGTTTTTATTGTGTGATGATTGCACTTAATTATATTATTGAACATTGATAGAAAAACACCTGCAGAACTGAATGTACCGATAAATTGAAGAGGAGGAGGAGGAGATCCAAAAGAATGAAATTTTCTAATCGTAGAGTGGTAAGTGATATATATTCTTGTTCTACTTCACATTTAGTTATAATGTGTTTGTAATGAATTTGCCAATATGCTATATATGTCCACTTCATTTCATTTCTGTTCTAAATCTTTTAAATGTTTGTCTTTCCATATATATAGTGGCTGTGGACTGTTCAGATTTTTATTTTTTTCTATCCTTTATGCTTCTCTTGTGTACATATTGAAGTTGTATGTGCCGTAACTGTGCGAAAATTTTGACATGTTATTTTTTCTTCAGTAATACATTGAAAACCATCAGGTTTGGTGAATTAATTAAGCTGTGAAAATCATTGAAATGGACAGACAAATATGTATGATACTTTATAAACATTACCTACGATTAGCAGTAAAGTTATTGTTTTTATGCCTGAACTGAAGAAATTACTTTACAATTACAAATAATGCTACACAAATGTGAAATGAGATTGTAGACCACAACTTAGCGTCATGGTCTGACTCTATGTACTCATTCCACTACACTGTAAACATAAATATAATGTCAGCTGTAATTTGTACTTGTAAAATTGAAACCTGTACATATACATGCATTGCAATCATTGTAATTTTCAAAATATTGTGAACTTTTTAGGTGAATAACATAAAAGAAGCTCTTATTGATTCATGGCACATATAACTTTAACTTTTTATTTGTAAAGCCTTTTGATCATGTAGAAAATGAGCACTAATTTTAAACCAGTATTTAAAGCATTTATAAAATTTTGCATAATACGCTTTGCTGTGTGCTCACAATTAATACGGAATATTCTTCTGCATATTTTTCACAACATACATGTTTTTTCTTAGCTGTCCTCATACTCACTAGATGGTGAACATATTTATCAACGGTATACATTTATAATTAAAATATCCTGTTGATTAACTTTGTTCATACTAAAAAGAGTTGAGCATGTTATGTTGATTAACTTTGTTGATACTAAAGCTCTGTTTTTGTTTGGTAGACTAGAAACCGCATTAATGCTTTTCTCACGAAAACTTTATTTTCGTGCAATTTTTCTTCTTTTTATGGACTTTTAACTATTGAGTTATCTTATTTGTTAAAGTTTTAAATGTAGTATACATTCAACTATACCATTAAGTATTGTATAAAAGCTATTTTTAAATGGAATTATATGTCTATACATTATGTCATTTGTATATTATAGTTATTAATTATTTGATAAAAGTTATTGTGATAATACATAATTACCTAGTATATTTTTTATGTCCTTGATTTT
>SAYR01045694.1:1690174-1706743 GCA_004382745.1 Argopecten irradians irradians | reverse complement strand
CCCCTATTGGGCAAAACGCCCCTCCTGCCCCTTGGGGATCAGAGCCAAAAATTTATACAAGTTCTGTTCCCCCTTCCCCCAAGGATGTTTGTGGTCAAATTTGGTTACAATTCAATGCTAGAGCTCTAGGACAGGTTAGAGATTTTAAAGGATTTACCTCTATTTCCCTATGGCCCCGCCCCTTCTGCCCCAGGGGGTCAGAGCCAAAATTTATACAAGGTCTGTTCCCCCTCCCCAAGGATGTTTGTGGCCAAATTTGGTCACAATCCAAACAAAACTCTAGGACAAGAAGTGATTTATAGGATTTACCTCTATTTCCCCTATTGGGCCCACCCGTCCTGCCTCGGGGGCCAGAGTCAAAATTTATACGAGTTCTGTTTCCCTTCCCCAAGGATGTTTGTTGCCAAATTTGGTTACAAACCATGTAGAACTCTATGACTAGTAGCGATTTAAAGGATTTACCTCTATTTTCCCTATTGGGCCCCGCCCCCCTGCCCCGGGGGTCAGAGCCAAAATTTATACAAGTTCTGTTCCCCTTCCCCAAAGGATGTCTGTGGCCAAATTTGGTTACATTCCATTCAGAACTCTATGACTAGTAGCGATTTAAAGGATTTACCTCTATTACCCCTATTGGGCCCCGCCCCTCCTGCCCCTGGGGGAGCAGAGCTAAAATTTATACAAGTTCTGTTCCCCTTCCCCAAAGGATGTTTGTGGCCAAATTTGGTTACATTCCATTCAGAACTCTATGACAAGTAGTGATTTAAAGGATTTACCTCTATTTCCCCTATTGGGCCCCGCCCCTCCTGCCCCTGGGGGATCAGAGCCAAAATTTATACAAGTTCTGTTCCCCTTCCCCAAGGATGTTTTGTGGTCAAATTTGGTTACAATTCATGTAGAGCTCTAGGACAGGTAGAGATTTAAAGGATTTACCTCTATTTCCCCTATTGGGCCCCGCCCTTCTGCCCCAGGGGGTCAGAGCCAAAATTTATACAAGGTCTGTTCCCCCTCCCTCAAGGATGTTTGTGGCCAAATTTGGTTACATTCCATTCAAAACTTTATGACTAGTAGCGACTTTAAGGATTTACCTCTATTACCCCTATTGGGCCCCGCCCCTCCTGCCCCGGGGGGGACAGAGCCAAAATTTATACAAGTTCTGTTCCCCTTCCCCAAGGATGTTTTGTGGCCAAATTTGGTAATTCCATTCAGAACTCTATGACTAGTAGCGATTTAAAGGAAATGTTTGACGGACGGACGGACGGACGGACGGACGACGGACGGACGGACGGACGACGGACGCCGCGCCATGACATAAGCTCACCGGCCCTTCGGGCCAGGTGAGCTAAATAAAACTAAAGTAATGATATTTAGCAAGAGAAAGTGTAGACGGCAAAACAACTTTATATCGATAAATGAATATTGGAAACTGTAGACTGCTTTACATATCTCGGAATTACTTTTAAATTTAACGGAAAATTTTGTGGCGGCTAGACAGAAAGCTTAGTAGAACAGGCACAAAATCTATATTTTCAATTTTTAAAAAAATCCGAAATCAGGCAATACCAGTAGATCTACAACTTAAGCTATTTGACTCGTTAGTTGAACCGATTCTGTTATATGGGTCAGAAATCTGGGGTTACGAAGATTTAAAGATTTTAGAACAAACCCATCTTAAATTTTGCAAAAGAATTTTAAATGTTAGGGCTAGCACGTCTGGGTATATGATTTATGGTGAATTGGGAAGATACCGTTAGAAATAAAAGGTAAAGCTGAGAATGTTAAAATTTTGGAACAACCTTTTGTTAATGAAAATAAATTAAGTAATATTTTATATAGACTAATGGCGAGTTTAAGTCGCAATGGACAAATACGGTTTAAATGGTTAGATCGTGTTAAACAAAATTTTTAATGATACTGGATTGACATATATATTTGATAATGAATACCTATGAATGCAAATTTTTATATGCATGAAGTTGCACAACGTCTACGTGACGCTTTTATACAAAAATGGTTCGCAGACATAGAATCCTCGTCCAAGGTCTGTTTTATTCAAAATTTAAAAAAAGAATTTATTTTCGAAAGTTATTTTAACAAAGTTATCGGAACAAAACAGAATTACTATTACAAAATTTCGTACCTCAAATATAAAGTTCCCTATTGAAACTGGACGATGGCTCGGTATCCAAAAGAAAATAGAATATGTAATTATGTCAAGTGATATCGGATATGAATTTCACTATCTTTTCAAATGTCAAAAAAAGGGAAATAAAAGCTATTAGAGAAACATATTTTGCTCAGTACTACACCAAATATCCTACATTTTTAAAATTAGAACGACTATTGAATATCTGCAGTATTCAAGTTTTAAACAAATTCGCAATTTTTCTAAGAAAGATAATGAAATTACTTTAAAACATTATACGATTATAACTCTATGTATTTGTATATCTTGTACATGTATATTTTGTGTCCATCTTGTCATGTATATGTCTATGTATATCATTATGTCCTCATGTAACACATTTTCATGTGTCTGAGAGTAACAAATAAAATCTTGAAATCTTGTTATGAAGCGTCTCTTGAAGAGGAGATGTTGTAAGTGATCCGTTATGGAGCGTCTCTTGAAGGGGTGATGTTGGAAGTGATCCGTTATGGAGCGTCTCTTGAAGAGGAGATGTTGTAAGTGATCCTTTATGGAGCGTCTCCAAAGTACATTAATTATATTTGTTATAATTCTCTGAAGTGCAACCAATTATTAAATACAGAATATTGACATACACGTAGTTTGGCGTACTACTTACATTACACAATAAATATGCCTTACGAGTCTCTTATTTTATTTCAAGAAAAAAATATTAATTTGGTACCGCAAAAAAGTCCATACATTAATGACGTGCATCGTTTGTAATGTCGGCGATGGAGCATAATTAAGTAACACTATCTTAAATTAACTAACTAATAAATGCTTACATGTTACGCTTTTTGTCTTCCAGACATTATAAAAATAGTAAATAGACTTACCGGAATCACACTTCCTATGTTGCCACCGGGAACAAATATCGCATTGAAGAGCCTCCTGTCGCTCTCTCACAACACGGGTGCAGAAAACACATTCATAAGTCATCGTCAGTGTACATGTACAATGATGTAAGTGATGATTTGGAAATGGATATCTACCTTATATACGGGATGCATGACCCTATATAGCTATATGGTACTAATCTTCCAGCTAGTCGATTGGTTAAAAACTGACCTATAGAAATTTGGACACAATTGGACGGTTGCCAAACTACGCCCAAATCTTTATTGACCAATCAAATAAGTTTGTTTAATTACTCAGATGTAACAGTTCACATGTAATAATTAAAGCAATACATTTAGGAGAAAAACAAATAAATATATACAAAGAATAATTTCAAATCAATTTACCATTTTTTTGTAAGAAACGGTAAACTTTTCTATGGATTTTAGCGTTATATATACATCCCTTGCATTTTATCATAACTCATTCAAATTAATATAGAACTGACATATCACTGATTTATGTTAAATAGGAAATTCGTTGCCAATATCCGATTTACAAAAATTACAGTTTCTCCCATTACATTTCAATTCGTTGTGCGTGGTTTTTTAGTTATACATATTACAATACATAAATCTTCAAAACAAATTTAATTTCATGATGTTTTAAATTATTAATGGAACTCCGCAATGCATACTTGTAAGTACATGTATTTCAAAATGTTCTCTATTTCTTCTACAAAACCAATGAGATGACATCTCGAGAAAGAATAAACTATTATTGTTATATTAAAATTTATTTATATTTCTAATTACAGAATGAGACTATCCCTTTTATTTGTATCTAGAAATCAAGAATGATAAACATGTATAACATAAATCGGGTACTTTCCTAGCTCGTCATCAACCATGAAATTTGTTGTACACTTCCTTAATTAATGCAACAATGCATTTTTAGCATTTGTATTTTCAAATCTCCATACTACTGACCAGCAAACTTGCATTATTTAGTAAATTTGTAGATTATTTATACAAAGTGGTTTTGTTATCGGGATCAAATTTTGATATTTCATTCATTTTATATTTTACATCAATTTACATCAATACATCATGTATTACAAGTTTAAGATTGAATAACATTAAACACTAATAATAAAGCCGTCTTCAGTAGTGAAAACACATACTTTGGTTGTCTGATACATATGTAAAATGAATGAATTAATAAATGAATAAATACAAAAAAGATTTAATAGTAATAAATCAAATCACTCTGAGCTAATAATGATATTTTGAATACCTGAGATAGAAGCATTTTCCTTATTTGTCAACTATGTGTTGAAATTGGACAGGTTATTTTACCGAAAACATGTGCACGAAGTTTGCAGAAACGACGACGACATCGTAACAAGAAGTGATCGTGAGTTTGAATTCGTTGTAATTATTACATGAACCCAGAGGACTAAGAATAAGAGTTCTAAGGGAAAAAAAATGAAATTAAGAGAGCTGTAATTCCATTCTTAATCTGGCATGGAGAATCTGACCTCTCTTACAACAGCTATAATACATGTACTAAGAATTTGTATTTTGCTAATAGTGTCTCGTAAACCTTATACGACTGTATGTTGATATTACCGGTAATTTGTTATGTAATTATATTTGATATACCGGTATTCAGTGTTAAATGTATATTTTAACAGCAGAAAGATATAGTTATATATATATTTCTGATATATTAAATGTATATGATTATACTTCTAATAACATATATGACACTTAGTAAATAAGGTATTATATATTGAACTATATATTGTCCTAAGTGACATGCTGCGGGAAGGGGAGGGGGGTGTCGTCAAACCCATATTGTACACACATGTACATGTATATTGTAAATCACTATGAATGGACCACCATTGACTTAATTGAGGCGCATACCACGGCCAGGTGTTCTGACAGGTAATATATACACATCTGAATTCATACCATTTGACACCTGTGATTTGCATATGACCCAATTAATTATCGCTAATTCGAATACTTCATCCTCCCTGTGGATAGACACAGTTTATGACCGACAAAGCACGACACGTCGGCAAACAGATAGATTAGATTTTCAATGCAATTTTAAAATAATCATGAATAAAGAGCTGTCTAAGTATTACGAATACATGTACAATTACATGTAAATATTATAAAAATAAACCGAGGACATATCTTTCCATTGATTTAAGCAGAAAAAATCTTTCATGATGACATCGCAAAAACGATGAAAGAAAGACATGATACCAACGTTTGTATGTATTTTGTTGTTTTTTATTCAGTTTGGTTTGACATGAGGTCTCAATAATGATGTATATATATAGATGTTCACAGATAGTATAATGACACTGGTATAGGAATATAGATACAAATCGTATAACAGCTACTAAACTTAGTGACATATAATGAAAAATATTTAGCATGGAATTTTAGTTTTGAGAGCATTATACTGAACCTCTTCAATCGTAATAACTCTTAACATATTAGAGAATATACACGTACAAGACTTAAAAAGTCTACACGCAAAGGTAGTGGTACTGTGAATAATTCTGTGTTTTCTTACATTTTATGAATTGTACATGTAACTTACTTTATTCGAAATAATCAAATAATATTTGATAATGTGACGAATTATGATGCAAAATGACTTGATTGTTTCCAACTTGAATGCTAGTAACGTAACGTGTAATACACTTTCTGACTGTAAGTTTAGATTGAGATACAGTTACCCAGGGGCCGGATGGGAGAAATTGTGTAAAGACCATATTTGTAATAACCATTTTATGACGCGGGTTTTGATTGGCTGACCAATCGTTATCTTGCTTCGACTGCTGTATCCAACATGGCGGCAGATAACAAATGTGAGGGTTTTCTGAGCGGGACAACCAATATGCAGTCAAAAGAGGACGAGTGGTAGGTATCTTGATGTTTGAACTAATAGGATAATCATTAATATTCTCTAAGAAATTGTTTATATTTTAATATACATGTAATATGTGTATTGTGTGACAGCCGAGCGTCTAGATTACCCCCACCCCTAGGCTCCAGCTCCATCACAACGTGAAGCTTAGCAGTTACTCACTTACTGGTATGTTAAAATTTAGGCTACATGCCATGCGATGGGATACGTAAACATTGATATGCTGGGACATGTCTTTTTATATTTGGATTTGATGAAACTATGTATATAAAACGAAAGTATTGGACTTCAGTTTCGTATACGTGTATTAGTATAAACAGAATACAGCCCAGGGGTTTTGAGGGTACACATGCACCCAATACTAGTCTAAGCTATAAATACACGCGTAACATTACAGAGACGGCCGTAGGGAGTGTAGATATCGTTTAGATTCCATTACACTCCATTGATGTAGTAAGGTGTAGAAAATGCATTCGATCTGAAGTACAGGTGGTCTAAAGGTCACCCAAACATGACTCCTTATGGGATGTTGTCAGATGGATTGGGTATAAGGATCATCATCTTATTTTAATCAGTTTGGTGTGTCAGTCTAATTTAAATTACACTTGTAATTCTGCTCCACTACGATGCTTTATGTACGTTACGCTCCCATACAAGATCTAACAAATCCCTGTTCAGATCGAGTCACCTCAGCATGACCAATGGCCTAGAATCGGAACATTTCGGGACGTACTGGTAGCCGTTTATATTTCCAAATGACACAATAACCACACCGAAGATTCCGTAGACGCTGATTGGCTAACCTCAGGGGTCATGCTGAGGTAACCCCGAATGGGGCATTGTTAGCTATAGATCTTGTATTGGAACACAACGAAGAGCATCGTAGTGGAGCGGAATTACAAGTATAATTTTAATTAGTTTAACTGGCGTGTGCAAGGTCATGAAGGGTCAAAGTGACACTCTCGACCAATTCATTTGATTGACACAGGGACATGTAAATTCAGACAATACTCAGCGCATGTATTTAAAACACTTAATTTATATATATTATATATATACAGCGAATTTAAACACAGATGTTTAAATGTAGGAGGCTGATTTAGTTCTTACGGTAGCTGACAGTTGGCGTCGCCTCGCACATGCTTATCAGAACAATGTGAAACGTCGATTGTTCCATTTTGTGTGTATGAGATGTCATGGCACATTTTTTTCTAATATGCGTGTACTAGATTACAGCCACTGTCAGCCATATATATATAGTAAGTTTGATAGTCTGTGATAGATGTCGGATTATAATTGATCAACATCTTCCAAGGAATAGATACTATTAGTAAAAAATGCAATCTCCAGCGAAAAGACAAAATACATATGTCCAAGGACCACATCCTGGTAGACGTCATAGTTAAAAGAGTGTGTTGATGAGCATTTGTCATTGAGAACAACTGAGATCGCGCGCGGCTCCATTTCTTTATATATGTACCAGAATATACGGGACAAGGAAGTAATTCCAACCGTGTGGACAAAACAAAATTGTCAAATTTTCGAGGCGATCTGCCCCTTTATCAAGACATACAAAACGAACACGATTACATAATAGTTTACGAACAGTAATGCGGGACAAAGCAGACAGATATTAAACTATAGCACATCGGAGCGCAATTAACCCTTCGGCAAGTAGAAGCTGGAAAGCGTGCCACGTGTGACGTCAAATATGTGGCGAAATTTATTTATGGTGCTCATTGGAATAGGATGCAAATTTAGTCGCTTATTTCCTCGGTGTGTTTGCAAAGAAGCAAAGTCCCAAATTTAGTCGCCTTTTGCTGGGCAGCATGTGTAGAGGATCAAAAACGCGTAGAACAGAACGGGAAAATGCTGGAAGTAGGTATAAGTAATTGAAGAGCAAGTGCGCAGAATTGAAGAGCAGTGTACCAGAATATATATATGCATGCCTTAAGACGCCTGTGAAGGCAGTAAGGCCTAGCGACCAAGTCTAGTGTTTCTTATATTTTATATAAAATACCAAAGAAACACAATTTAACAATAATTTATTGACTCGTGCCCTATCCGGGCCAACTCACGATCTACGGCACCCAATCGCCTAGCCAAACATAGCTGTGCCTTCTACCACTATTCACTATGTGTTTTTGATCCAAATATTTAATTTGACAATTTCCATAGTGATCATGTCAGCATATTGAACCGACTATCACTTCGTCATTGAAACATCCTTTTTTAGGGATGTGGATTTGGCGCAGTGGTAGAAGGCACAGCTATGTTTGGCTAGGCAATTGGGTGCCGTAGATCGTGAGTTCGAGGCCCGGATAGGGCACAAGTCAATAAATTGTCATGCTTTGTTAAATTGTGTTTCTTTGATATTTTATATTTTATATACATGTACATGCTTATAGATTGATATAAAGGTTAATAATTAAAGCTAGTTGTGTAATGAAATGGTTGATTTTGATTTTATATGGTTATATAATGATCTTGGTGGCTACTGGCAAGTACATGATAACATGATCATGGTGACTACTGGCAAGTAAATGCAAAAGGTTACAAAAATCAATTTAAAAATAAAATAATAATTCTTTTTAGGCGTTTGACCTATGCTGAAGTATTGTGGGCTATGCAAAGAAAGAAACAGTAAAAGTAAGTATAATACTATTAATGTATATACATGTACATACAACCTGGTATGGTATTTCAGATATTGTTTTCTATGTACCAGTATATATAACTTTAGATTTTTTCTGTGAAGGATGATTTAAAGGGGACTTGTAGTACATTTGCATGTATATATTTCTTTTTTTAGCATATATCAATGTTATTAAAAAATGTAATGAAACTGCACATAGTAAGGCTATGAAACTTTTTGTTATTCATCTTTATGCAATACACATTTGAATTAGTGTTTTAATGACTTCAATAGGCAATGATATATTGTAGGAACTCTGTTTGACGTTTTTATTGTGTGATGATTGCACTTAATTATATTATTGAACATTGATAGAAAAACACCTGCAGAACTGAATGTACCGATAAATTGAAGAGGAGGAGGAGGAGATCCAAAAGAATGAAATTTTCTAATCGTAGAGTGGTAGGTGATATATATTCTTGTTCTACTTTACATTTAGTTATAATGTGTTTGTAATGAATTTGCCAATATGCTATATATGTCCACTTCATTTCATTTCTGTTCTACATCTTTTAAATGTTTGTCTTTCCATATATATAGTGGCTGTGGACTGTTCAGATTTTTATTTTTTTCTATCCTTTATGCTTCTCTTGTGTACATATTGAAGTTGTATGTGCCGTAACTGTGCGAAAATTTTGACATGTTATTTTTTCTTCATTAATACATTGAAAACCATAAGGTTTGATGAATTAATTAAGCTGTGAAAATCATTGAAATGGACAGACAAATATGTATGATACTTTATAAACATTACCTACGATTAGCAGTAAAGTTATTGTTTTTATGCCTGAACTGAAGAAATTACTTTACAATAACAAATAATGCTACACAAATGTGAAATGAGATTTTACAACCACAACTTAGCGTCTATGTACTCATTCCACTACACTGTAAACATAAATATAATGTCAGCTGTAATTTGTACTTGTAAAATTGAAACCTGTACATATACATGCATTGCAATCATTGTAATTTTCAAAATATTGTGAACTTTTTAGGTGAATAACATAAAAGAAGCTCTTATTGATTCATGGCACATATAACTTTAACTTTTTATTTGTAAAGCCTTTTGATCATGTAGAAAATGAGCACTAATTTTAAACCAGTATTTAAAGCATTTATAAAATTTTGCATAACACTTTTAAGTTATATTTTAACAATGTACATGTGTAATATGTTAAATATCTTAGCATTAATTATTTATTTGCTCTGAACATGTTTCTGTTGTTGGTGACTGAATACGCTTTGCTGTGTGCTCACAATTAATACGGAATATTCTTCTGCATATTTTTCACAACATACATGTTTTTCTTAGCTGTCCTCATACTCACTAGATGGTGAACATATTTATCAACGGTATACTTTTATAATTAAAATATCCTGTTGATCAACTTTGTTCATACTAAAAAGAGTTGAGCATGTAATGTAGATTAACTTTGTTGATACTAAAGCCCTGTTTTTGTTTGGTAGACTAGAAACCGCATTAATGCTTTTCTCACGAAAAGTTTATTTTCGTGCAATTTTTCTTCTTTTTATGGACTTTTAACTATTGAGTTATCTTATTTGTTAAAGTTTTAAATGTAGTATACATTCAACTATACCATTAAGTATTGTATAAAAGCTATTTTTAAATGGAATTATATGTCTATACATTATGTCATTTGTATATTATAGTTATTAATTATTTGATAAAAGTTATTGTGATAATACATAATTACCTAGTATATTTTTTATGTCCTTGGTTTTAAACAAACTACTTGGGTGTTTCTGACCTAACTTTTGATATTGACATTATGTGGCTGCCAAGGGCTAAAAAGAAAAAAACAAATGCATTGAACTGATCTCATGACTAGGGGTGAAATGGTACGCTTTCTCTGGTTCGGTTCGTATTGTGATACATTGTTCATGGTTCGGTTAATACATTTGATATTCATATCTGCCAAAATGTGAAAATATCAAAAGCATATCAAAAGTAACTCTTACATCATAGATAATACATTTCTAATATTAAGACCTAAATCTTACATGCTACAATGTTTTAAATCTGGAATCTACATAGAATATCCCAAATAATGCCATATAGCAGAGCGTTAAGATGCCAAGGCAGATTATATTGACAGATTATATTTTTCTGTCAATAACAAGGTTACTGTAATGCCACTTGATTGGCCGTTATGAAAACTGGCTACACTAATCAGAAACCCACTTATATACAGTATATAAGTGCTTTGGACTGCCACAAGCCACCCAGAAAAAGTTGACGGTATATACATGTACTGTAATTCTGAGAATACTGTGTATAGAACGAAAAGAAGTATACCACGGTTCATGACGTTAGAACTGTTTCACTCCTACTAATGATATCACATGCATGAAGGATTCGTTTGTTATATGAATGCTTCATTATCATTTTTCTGTAATTGCATGATGGCATCAATGTTTATTGCTTATACTAACTAAATGTGTAATTTCGATTTATTGCATTTTGTTATTAATTTGCATATCCTTGTTTTCATCTGCTTTAACTTTAATTGATTTGTGGCTGTCTCTCTTCTTTCTACCACAGTTTTTAGCTCACCTTGCCCAAAGGGCCGGTGAGGTTATGTCATGGCGCGGCGTCCGTTGTCCGTCGTCCGTCCGTCTGTCCGTCAACATTTCCTTTAAATCGCTACTAGTCATAGAGTTCTGCATGGATTGTAACCAAATTTGGCCACAAGCATCCTTGGGGGAGGGGGAACAGAACTTGTATAAATTTTGGACCTGACCCCCCCGGGGGCAGGAGGGGCGGGGCCCAATAGGGGAAATAGAGGTAAATCCTATAAATCGCTACTTGTCCTAGAGTTTTGCATGGATGGTAACCAAATTTGGCCACAAACATCCTTGGGGGAGGGGGAACAGAACTTGTATAAATTTTGGCTCTGCCCCCCCGGGGGCAGGAGGGGCGGGGCCCAATAGGGGGAATAGAGGTAAATCCTATAAATCGCTACTTGTCCTAGAGTCTGCATCGGACTATGTACAAAATTAAGCCCACAAAACATCCCTTGGGGAAGGGGAACCAGAACTTGTATAAATTTGCTCTGATCCCCCAGGCGCAAGAGCGGGCGGGGCCCAATAGGCGGAAATAGAGGATAAATCCTTAAATTATTGCTACTTTAGTCATAAGTTCTGAATGGGAATGTAACCAATTTGGGCCTACAAACATCCTTCGGGGGAAGGGGATGACAGACTTGTATAGAATTTTGGCCTCTGGTCCCGGGGGCAGGAGGGACGGGGACCAATAGGGAAATAGAGTAAATTTCCTTTTAAATGCGTACTAGTCATAGAGTTCTGAATGGAATGTATACCAAATTTGGCCACAAAAATCCTTGGGGAAGGGGAACAGACCTTGTATATAATTTTTGTTTGATCTCCCCGGGGGCAGGAGGGGCGGGCCCAATAGGGGAATAGAGGTAAATCCTTAAATCCGTACTACGTGCTTAGCAGTTTCTACTGAATTGTAAAAATTTGGCCACAAACATCCTTGGGGGAAGGGGAACAGAACTTGTATTACAATTTTTGGCTCTGACCCCTGGGGGCCGAGGAGTGGGGCCCAATAGGGGAAATAGAGATAAATCTTTAAATCGCTACTAGTCATAGAGTTCTGATGGAATGTAACCAAATTTGGCACCAGAAATATCCTTGGGAAATAAACTGAGTTGTATAAATTTTGACTTCTGGTCCCGGGGGGGAGGAGGGGCGGGGCCAATAGGAGAATTGGTAAATCCTTTAAATGTACTTGTCCTAGAGTTCTCCATGGTTATTGTACCAAATTTTTGGCAATAACTCCTTGGGGTAGGAGAACAGATCTTGTATAAAATTTGGTCTGACCTCCGGGGGCAGAGGGGTAGGGGGGGCCAATAAGGGAAATAGACGGTCAATTCTATAACTCGCTACTTGTCCTACGTTTTGCTTGGATTGCTGACCAAATTTGGCCCATAAACTCCTTGGGGGAGATGGAACAGATTTTGTCTGACCCCCCTGGGGGCAGAGGGGTGGGGCCCAATTGGGGGATTTAGAGGTTAAATATTATAAATTTCTTCATAAAGAACAATGAACATGTATTAGGAACATTACTATGGCATTTACATAACCAGGTGACTGATCAGTGGCCCTGGCCTCTTGTTTTTTTCTGATAATTGTTAAAAAGAGCACCTGAAATGTGGGTTGGATGTTTATAAGCAAAGCTCCAAATTTTTCTGGTCAGATGGAACAGATGGCGCCTCTTTCACCAGGTTGGTAGAGAGATTGACACTGTTGATCTACAGGAAAAGATTTGATAAGTAATTTTGAAGCATTGTCTGTATTGTACATTTAAAAAAAATATTCACATTTTTGTACATATAATATATATTATATATATATACGCTGTGTATTGACACCCGACATCTTTCCATAGTATATTTACTACTTATAATTGTAGGAAGTGTGGTCATTAATTATCAATATGTCTCATTTTATTTTCATTCGATTTCATTTCAATAGGCTGTCTCCATACAATGTTACACTGGACATTGACGACAGCTTTGCGATTGTTGTGAAACCAAAGTGTGTTGTGTCATTATTTGAGGAGACCAAAGTCAAAAATGAGGTATGTTAAAGAAAGATGTTATCAGAATTCTCGGTTAATTTGTCCTCTTGATCACCTTTCTTATAGTCATCAAATTTTGACGAAGTCTATGTTAATATTTTACTTATCAGTTACAGTTTGATTTGTTAAGTATAATTTTTCGCTTGTTTAGAATTCCGTTATTCATTTAATTATATGTTGAAATTGGTATACATCTCCATGATAATTTTTTCAATACTTCTTAGACCACTTGTTAAATTTGTGTTTACATTTCAGGTCAGTAACTCCTTTGAAATTTAATTAGATTTAACCTTTGCTCTTTCCATATTCTTAATTCATAAAAAAAAATTATTGACATTATGTATTAACTAAAAAAATTACATTATTAGAGATTTTTTATAGATACATGAATTTAGTGCTTTATTTTTAATTGCAGAACAATGACATTCGATCGGTCAAGAAGACAACAAAAAGAAAAGATACAGTAAGATAACATCATGAAATATCAGTTACAATAACTCGGAGTTTAATCAGTCAGCTTGTTCAGATTTCATTTCCAGTGATAATAGGTTATGTTATCTACATTGTACAAAGTGCAATTGATTTTTTTAGGGATTCATAATAATAAAGTGGTAAATATCTTGGTCTTAAAAAACAATAAAAAAAATGTGTGTAGATTAAAGTAGAAGCATAGTACATTTCATAATTAAAATAAAATAATTTGTTTTATTATTATCATTTCAGCAAATCACCAAGAAGCCGGGGACGCATTGTTGTGGCACATACCACAACAATGACATAAATTTCCTTGACCATTATATCAAGTGCCACAGGAGCCAGGGAAATAGTACTGGTATGTATAATTGACTCAGTGATATAGTTTTTATTTGCATATTCATTTGAGGACATTTTCTTGGTGAAACCTACAGTAAGTGGAGAATACCACAACAACAGTAAATTTCATTACAACACATAGATTTTCAATTTAAAAAGCAAGCAGAAAGTAGCAATATAGAGAGAGAAAAAGAAATTTAAAGGAAGTACTACAGATATATTAATTTGAATATGTAATATATACCAAGACAATTAAATTGATTTTTTTTAAATAATGTGATAATTTGTTTAATGATTTCCTTTTGTGTAATGTTATTGTTATCTATACTTGTATATTATATATTACTTTCAGACAAACAAACAAGTCACAAACACACCAGCACACATAACACACAGCCAAAATCATTAAACAGAAACAATAATACAACCAACACAACATCCCAACCCAACATAAATAACCATTTCGCACAGGAAGACCCAAGTACAAGCAGCACAAACACTAGCATCATTGGTCTTCACACAGGAACATCTATACCCTTGTTGTCCTGTGGTGATATTGAGGCAAATCCTGGCCCAATCTATAAGGTAAGTAAATCAGCAATGCATACATTCTTTTACACAATAGTTTGAATTGTCTTAGTTTTCATCATTTTGTTTCAGATATAATTTCTTGTATTATTTTTAAAGTAACAAACTTATATTAGGATATTGATGTTGTCTACTATTGATGTACTGAACTGTATTTTACGGCTTGCAACAAATCCATTTGTAATAATTTTGTTTATCTATGTTTGGATGCTATAGATGTAATAATGTTTTGCATCGTTTTGTAGTGTGAACATCAAACATGTGGAGGTAATGAGCAGACGTTTCCATCAATACAAGACCTTGCCAGACACATATCTGGTACCCATGTGTTTGACATCATATGTGGATGGGGAGATTGTGTCTGGGGAGCTCCTGACATTATTGATAGAGATATGGAATCTCATATTCTTCAACACATATACAAGGTAATAACACCATTCTGTTTTATACATTCTAGTAGTTTGTTTTGAAATAAGTGTTGAGCAAACAATAACATAACATTCAAAATTCATAAAGCTTTATTTTGGATTCTTTTAAAAGAAATTCTTTACTTTGTTTTTGATAATTGGTATTTTAATTACAGACTACTATTTTCGAATCACTCGATTCCTGGTGTGAGGCATTGCCTTCCGGTTATCTTGATGAGCATTCCACAGATCTACGGCTTTGCCCGCCTGCCTTGGTTAGTATAATGCTATCTATATTTGTTACTTGAAATATAAATCATTGAAATGTATTAACTTGTTATTGATAAGCTTTGGTTGCATTGCCCTGATTTTTAACATTTATAATATTAAAGCCATTTATTATTGACATTAACTACATTTTTAGCCCACCATCATCAGATGGTGGGCTATTCAAATCACTTTTTGTCTGTGGTCCGTCGTCCGTCCGTCCGTCCGTTAACAATTATTGTTATCGCTATTTCTCAGAAAGTACCGAAGGGATTTGTCTCAAAATTCATATGAAGGTTCCCCTAGGGCCCTAGTTGTGCATATTGCATTTTGGGACGGATCGGTCAACAAGACAGCCATCTTGGATTTTGATAGCTTGAGTTTGTTATCGCTATTTCTCAGAAAGTACAGAAGGGACCTGTGTCAAATTTCATATGTAGGTTCCCCTAGGAACCTGGTTGTGCATATTGCATTTTGGGACCGATCAGTCAACAAGATGGCCGCCAGGCAGCCATTTTGGAATTTGACATTTAAAGTTTGTTATCGCTATTTCTCAGAAAGTACTGAAGGGATCTGTCTCAAATTTCATATGTAGGTTCCCCTAGGGACCTAGTTGTGCATATTGCGTTTTGGGACCGACCGGTCAACAAGATGGCCGTCAGGCAGCCATCTTGGATTTTGATATTTAAAGTTTGTTATCGCTATTTCTCAGAAAGTATTGAATGGATCATTCTCAAATTTCACATGTAGGTTCCCCTAGGGCTCTAGATGTGCATATTGCGATTTGGGACGGATCATCAACAAGATGATCGCCAAGGAACCATCTCGGATTTTGATAGTTGAAGTTTGTTACTGCTATTTCTCTGAAAGAACTGAAGCGATCTGTCTCAAATTTTATGTGTAGTATATGTTTGAAAAGGTTTAAAAAGTAGAGAAAAGATCCATCTTTCCATTGTCAGACATAGATCATTCTTTGGTGGGCGCCAAGATCCCTCTGGGATCTCTTGTTATAAAACTCACAAGGTTTGAAGACATAGACTTTGAGCAGAAGTTCCCTTTATATTATATTTGACAACTTATATTACTCTTAAATGAGTTTCCCTCCATATTAGATTTATAATGCAAGTTTATAATTTTTCATGGCCTTTTAAGAGCAAAAAATGAAAAATTTGAAAAGAATATCATCAATCTAATA
>SAYR01045694.1:1643093-1690038 GCA_004382745.1 Argopecten irradians irradians | reverse complement strand
TACAACATCCAATGAAAGAAGCCAATTTTCGTATTTGAACGCAGGGTTCTGACAGGATCTCTGAACATTTCAACAAGATCTTTTGGACTTTCTCATCAGGTAAAAATACTTTGAACTGAATGGAATCTATAATATAGCCCAAATGTGTAATAACCTGTCTGGTACCCATAAATTGGTTTCAAAATCTTAGTAAAAACTCTCGGTGAGCAGGCTAACCCAAAGGGTAAAACTCTGAATTCATAGAGTGTCTCTCTCCATTCAAAACTGAGCAATTTCCAAAAATCTGGACTAATAGGTATGCTAAAATACGCATCTTTTAAATCAACAGATGTAAAGAAATCGTCTCTTTGTACTGACAGTAGAATAACATCCAAAGTTTCTTGTTTGAAGTGCTCATAAGCAACCCATTCATCATTCAGATCTCTTAAGTTTATGACTGGACGATACTTTCCATTTTTCTTCTTAACTAAAAAAATATTTGACAGAAATTCACCAGGCTCATGATAACAAGGAAAAATCGCCTGTTTAGACAAAAGTTCCGATACTTCCTTATCAACCAATGACATTTCATCTTCTGAGAAAGATATCGGTGCTGGCACACTATATTGACAAGGCCACTGTTTATCAATCAATTCTATCTCATAACCCTGAACTGCGTTCAAAATCCAAGTATCGGATGGCTACTAATTCTACTCCTTGTCACTACAACGCAAGCTCCATCTCACTCCATTGTTACGACCTATTGTGGCGAAATCAACCTCCAGTATAGGCAACAGACCTGATACACTCCTACCTGGGTTGCTACTAATGTTCCTGTCAGATCTGGTCTGTTGTAAATTTCTGACTGTCTGGGGCGTTCTGGTGGAACTGTGCATGCCTTCGTCCCCGTCGGTTCCCGAATCGTCCCCTCTGGAACCCTCTGCCTCGCCCCCACGGAGCCTGCCAGTTTTTTGTGACATACGACCGACCACCACGATAACTAGGGTATCGATTACCAAAGGCATGACCCCTTCTCTGTGTACATCTGTTCAAGTCATCCAACTCTTTAATTCTCTTTTCTACTCCCTCACCGAACAATTCTGATGTGATAGGTGTATCGGCATTACACAGAGGGACTAAGTGTCTATAAGGCAGCGACGGCCTCATAAAGAATCTACGCTTCACTGAAATGTCATAATGAACATTACACAACAAGCTCATGCCATCTTGGAGCAACTTCTTGATCATTTGTCTATCGTCCGTATCGGGGACTTTGATTTTCGGAAACTTTGAAATTAACGGTAAAAACGGCACCATACTGTGTGCCAAAAGACGTTGAAAGTCTTGTAAGGTTCTGTCCGATGTCACGGCAGCCGGCCCAATAAAATTCCACACCGCGTGATTCGTGTGAGGCGGCAAGATCGCATCAACATTCTCCGGTACCCGGTATGTTTCATTTAGAGCAGTAACATCAGCTCTGGTCCTCACCGCGTGAGAAACATTGTTAGCCAATTTTCCCGAAATGGCCGGCCCGAATTTCGCTTTATCGTAAATGTCGGATAATTGGAAGATCTCCTCTTCCATTTCATCATTGTCAGAGACCGCCTGAACTTCCGACTCGTCATCAAAAAGAGAGAAATCGTCCGCCTCTCTACCAAACACACCACTCTGTCCTCCATTTTGATTGTCCTCTCGCGAATTCACGTTCGCCTCGAGATTAACCGACTTTCTCGATTTTTTACTAGAATTCACGTTCTCATCTGTCTTTCCATCGGAAATGACCTTAGTAAGGTTTTGAATTGCCGACAACACATTATTAAGCTTTCCATCATCTGTGTTGCGTTTTCTCTTTCTACTTGAGTGTTCGGTATTTTCCGTCTGCGACGGTTTCACTTTCGATTTGTCAGCCTTTTTACTATCTTTCTTTTGAGACTGTTGCCGAGTATTCGAGGCTGGTGGTTTAAAAGAAGAACCCGGTGCCCGGGACTCTAATTCTAATTCTTCCTCGGAACCAAGTCCGATGGACACATCATCACCCGAGTCCGACATATTGTCCAACACGTGACCTCGCGTTAGGCCAAGAAAAGTCTGAAAATAAACACAAAAACCGAATGTCATTACGAAATAAACACCGAATTGTGTAGATAAGACCCGAAATTTCAATTGAGAAAACTCATAAAGAAGTGTGCGTGCCGACAAATGTCTCAGGACTTACCTTTACGAGGTGTACGCTTTCGAGCTCAAAAAGGAAGATGGCGATCTTGTGCGTGTCTGACCAGATATAGACCCATCTCATTTGCATATTGTTGTCTCTAAAACGAGGTTACGTTGGCTTGGATACAGGAATGCTCCTTACTCCGGAAGCGGAAGAGCGCAATACGGAAAGAATCAGCAATGCATACATTCTTTTACACAATAGTTTGAATTGTCTTAGTTTTCATCATTTTGTTTCAGATATAATTTTTTATATTATTTTTAAAGTAAAAAACTTATATTAGGATATTTATGTTGTCTACTATTGATGTACTGAACGGTATTTTACGGCTTGCAACAAATACATTTGTAATAATTTTGTTTATCTATGTTTGGATGCTATAGATGTAATAATGTTTTGCATCGTTTTCTAGTGTGAACATCAAACATGTGGAGGGAATGAGCAGACGTTTCCATCAATACAAGACCTTGCCAGACACATATCTGGTACCCATGTGTTTGACATCATATGTGGATGGGGAGATTGTGTCTGGGGAGCTCCTGACATTATTGATAGAGATATGGAATCTCATATTCCTCAACACATATACAAGGTAATAACACCATTCTGTTTTATACATTCTAGTAGTTTGTTTTGAAATAAGTGTTGAGCAAACAATAACATAACATTCAAAATTCATAAAGCTTTATTTTGGATTCTTTTAAAAGAAATTCTTTACTTTGTTTTTGATAATTTGTATTTTAATTACAGACTACTATTTTTGAATCACTTGATTCCTGGTGTGAGGCATTGCCTTCCAGTTATCTTGATGAGCATTCCACAGATCTACGGCTTTGCCCGCCTGCCTTGGTTAGTATAATGCTATCTATATATGTTACTTGAAATATAAATAATTGAAATGTTTTAACTTGTTATTGATAAGCTTTGGTTACATTGCCCTGATTTTTAACATTTATAATATTAAAGCCATTTATTATTGACATTAACTACATTTTTATAAAACTCACAAGGTTTGTAGACATAGACTTTGAGCAGAAGTTCCCTTTATATCATATTTGACAACTTATATTACTCTTAAATGAGTTTCCCTCCATATTAGATTTATAATGCGAGTTTATAATTTTTCATGGCCTTTTAAGAGCAAAAAATGAAAAATTTGAAAAGAATATCATCAATTTAATATGAAGGGAAACGAATGATAGATTCTATTTATCATATGGCTAATATATGCCTTTGTTTCTTCCTGTTTGGAGTTTTCTGCTAGATGATCAATCAATCGATCAGTTGAAATATGTATCATTCATCAGAATCAACCAATCACCATGCAGATAGGTTATATTACACGTGTAAATAAGATTTATTAAATGGATATATTGAATGGGAAAACATGGAAGTCATATGATAAATAGTCATCTTATTATGACCTCATATCATATGTACTGATAAATAAAATCATTTATTTCTCACGAAAATCGACTGAGGCATTGAAGGTACTTGGGAAAGCAGATTTTATGTTTAATGAATAATCTTGAACATGTTATTCGTCGAAGTGATCTACTTTAATTTCAAAATTAATTTCAGATTTACAGTAAGAATCTTGAACTGAAGCAACAACATGTTTTATATTTATCTTATAGACAAAATGGTTTAATTGATATTGATTGGTAATTTTGCCATTTGGGAATTCAGCACCGATTTACCATTTGAGTATAAATATGTGGATCAAGTTTTATTTGAAAGCACTCTTTGTGGAGAGTGACAACTTGGCAAGTTGAAAACCTCATGTCTCAAACTGAGAATAGAAGACAAATCAAAACTTAAATTCTTCTCCTTATGTAATTTATGTGACAAAAAATGACTTTGGTCAGAATTTGACTTTAATAAGTTTATTTGAGAAATCGGAACCAGTTACTCAGTTCACGACTCATTTGATTTGTGTATTCTTTTTTCTTTACAGAGAGGTGACTTGAACCTTTTACTGTTGGATTCTTCATTTACCATCAAGAAGAGGTACACCATATTTCACCACATGATGTACCTTTTCCATTTACAACAGAAGAGTCCAAAAGAATATTACGAAAAGGTGGAGAATTTCATTTCAAGGCAGCCACCAGGAAAATGGGAATTCAAGGGTAATGAATATAGAATCGTTGATGAGCAATATTGTATTAATGACGATGCTGATAAACAGGAACTAAATATGCCATTATTTAATGATGTGTATTGTGTGAAAATGCCTGACAACACTGATCACACTAGAATTGTAACTTCTAGACCTGAACTCCAAGGTACAAGTACTGCCTTCACTCTACATAATACTAAAAGAGTTAAGAAAATGAAAACTTCCCATTCACAACCACATTTTTATGACTGTCCATGGAAGATAATTTTAATGAAAAATTTAGAGAGGTGTAACACTGCTATAGTTACAGAGTTGAAAATAGTAGAAAAATTACAAGAAAATAATTTTATTACAAAAAAATCTAAATTTTTACTAGAAGCAGAAGATTGTGCAATAAGGCTTTCTACATCACCGGATACTACTGAAGGTGTATTTGTTTGTAATGTGTTTATGGTAGAGGTTGATGAAAGAAGTATTTTTTATGCAAGATATGTTGAATCAGGTTGCTATACTGGTTTCATGTCTCAATGGCTGAAAAATTACTTACTCGAGGCATTAGACATTTCTTCTGAAGCATTATTTTTGAGTCAAGTTGTTACAAAATCTGACATTAAAACATTAAGTAAAAATCGTGAAAGTGAAAGGACGATCAAAGGCAAAAAAGGAAGAACTGATAAAAATTATAAGTATAATTTGAAAAACTTTAAACAACTTTTGGGAAATAGTTTAAGTCATGCTGAAAATTGTGGTGTCAATTTTGTGCTTAATCTCTCTCATTGTGTCAGAAAGGGATTTCATGCACATATAGAGTCAGAGTCCTCAGATGATTGGTTTTTACATACAAATACTTCTGATTCTGACAGAAAAAAATTTCAAGATCAATTTCTGTCATTTCCTCTCCAAAGACGGACTGAACAAAGCAAGTTGTCTGAGCATTTTGCTGAAGAAAATTTTCCCAATTCTCAACCTCTTTTAAACCAGTCTATTTATCTGAATTATTTATCAAATAGCCATTCACTATTGAAAGAAAAAGTTAGATTTGAGGAAAGACTGCCAACATCTAAGTCAATACCAAAGTCTTTCCGTTAGCAAATCTCATGGCTGTTTTTGAAAAATGATACTCATAAGTTATTCAATATTTTTGAAAGTTCAATGGGGTTACGTTTACAAGGAAATGTAACTTCCACACCGTTAGTTGCTTGTCCTAATACAGATAATATTGTTGAAGTTGCTCCTGCAACAAAACTTACTAGAAATGGCATAGCAACTAGGGAAATGCTTTCTTTTGCCCTTGGAAGCTCACCTGTAGAAAATTTAGCAGAGACATGTTTTAAATGATTACAATCATGAAAATGGAAAATTTTCGAATTTTGATTATTTTCATACCTCTCGGCAAAGAACAGAGGATGGTTTTGTGTATAGGTGTTCGTGTAGAATATACAGAACTCTAATAGAATGCGCCAGAGGAGAAGATGTTTTCCAAAATAGCTTAATTGATGTTTCAACTAGTGTAAAATGCATGCATTGTCGCTTTTTGAAAGAATGTGTTATTCCAAGTATCCTTATTTCTCAAGAAAATAAAACTGCACTTGATCTTAAAGTCTCTGAAGGTTTAGAATTATGTGAGAAACCATATGTTACTTTGATGGGTAGAAATAATACAAGGACGTTTTCAGTTTCTAATTTACCTGATGGAGAACCTTCATTTGTGTACATTACTTTCAATGCATCTACTGCATGGTAAATATGTTATTTCATGTTTAAATGGATACTGCAAATCCATAAAAGGAGCCAAACGGAATATTGAATTATTTGATGATTCAAATTCACTATGTGAACATTTGAAATGCATCCACAAGTCCCAAGAATGGCAGACGTTCAAAATAGAAAGTATTGAGGATTTTGATGAACAACCTTTTGATGATCCTCATGCAGACTTGCCTCAAATTGAGCTTGACATTGGGTCAGATATATTTGAAGACTTTAGTAATAATACTGAATGTTTTGATGTTTCCTCTGGTTTGTGGAAATTCCCATGTAAAAGTTCTCATTCGGCCAGAAAGGAATGTTCTGAAGAGTTAGCAGCTGCTGTACAAATACGGGATTTGTTAAATGATAAGAATGAAGATTGTATCCCTCGGGTAGATGGATGCCTTAAAGGTCCTATATTTGTTCAGTCTATACCTTTGACAACATGTCCATGTGGGGCAGGTTGGACTAGTTCTGAATATCCTGATGGTGTTACAATTTTTATACTGATCATGAGATTGCCCCAGTATTATGTAATATTCATACACGTACATGTACAGCTTCCTGCTGCCTGTTACCATTGGATGAAGGGGAATCATCATGTATCCATGTGTATAGCTCTGATACAGCTGCAGGTGACGAAATTGGTTGGATGTATGTACATCAAGTTTTGAATTCTAAAACAACATTTTCAGGGTTTTGCAAAAGTATGACATCTACTTATATCAGACGTTTTCCAAAATCTCGAAGTTTTATGGACCCTGGAGTTTTTTTAAAATGGTGGTTCAGCTGGGCATCAAACATGCATATTGATTTCAGGAAACCATGCGAAGTATGTAAATTTACACCACCTCAATTAGCATGTGATGGAACAAAAATTGGGATTGGCTTTCGAAATGCTGTTTTTGAACCTATTGAAAAACCATCGGAACCTGCAGTTTATCAAACGCTACATCGTAGATTAGATCGTTGTTTCTTAAAAAGTTCTATTGATATTAGTGCTAAAAATATGAAAGTGTGTAGAGAGCACCTATATTTTCTTGCAAACAGAGTATTCGGTGAAGAAAAGCAATTTGCAGAAGCTAATCTTGATGAAGATACTGTCATGGCTAGGACAGATTTTCTTCAGACCGTTTTACCTGAAGATGTTAAGGACTCATTTGAGCGCTTCCTTGTAGGTAATATGCCACATGTTGAAAAAATTGCCTATGCAAAGTTGCTGATTATGTTATCTACTTCTGCACCACTGTCTACTATTATTCAAAAGTGCATTGTATCGTCATTAGATGAACTAGTTGTTTACATCAGTAGTAATAATCCAGATGAAAATGGGGATAGATATTTCAATGCTGCCATGCAAAACTTACGGTTTTACTGTCCAGAGGTCAGAGATCTCATTGCAAATTCTATGTATTGCAATCAGAATGAAAATTTGTTGCCACGAGATATTGTCAAATTCATTAAATATATATTAACTTGTGTAGATTCCTTTGTTTCTTTCCCACCAGAAGAAGCAGTAGAACAGATAGGTACATATAATCCACCAAAATATGGGCGGGCCTATTCACACCGAGTGGTAATGCTTTGAGAAATATTCGTAAATTTACCATAGATGAGGGAAAGGCAGCAAGGAATACAGAAGCTGATGATCATCCCATGTCTTTTGAGACCTGTCATAAACTTTTTTCAAAAGCCCAAATTTCAGCAAGAGGATCTACATCTTTATTTTTATGGTTTTGTCCGTCACACGGACATTGCTATGGATTCCACATGGCATATGCTGAGGGTAGAAAAGACCCTTATGCATCCCTTTATAGTCACATTGAAGTCCCTCCAAAAGATATTTTCTATGATTTTGGATGTAATTTGCAAGAATATTGTCTCAACAGAGAAAGTGGATTTTTTGAAAAGGTGAGATTTTTTCATGATATATTTCATGGTTTCTCCCATAAATGTTCAAAGGGCTATAGGTCATCAAGGCTTCTTGGTTTAGATACCATAAACTCTGAAATTTGTGAACAATTCAACAGCTTTTTGCAATGCATTAAGCCAGCTGCTCGCCAAATGAATCAAACAAATTTTGTCTTTTACCTACAATTTTTCTTGCATGTCTGGAATGAACAAAAACATGAACGATACAGAAAAAGACTTTCTGTTGCTCTTGCTGGCTCCTTCTAATGAAAAGGATAGGTTGTTTCCAACAAACTTGGTTTGTTACAGTAATATAAGGGTGTGATGAAGAATTTGTAATAGATCAGGTTTGTTATGGTTATTTGAGGGGTTATTATGAGATTTATAGAAGTCATTACACTTTAACATAGAATAGGCAATCAAGAAATGTTTCCATAAGATTTCTGACTTTTTTAACAAGATTTGGTACGCAATGGCAATTACATGTGGTACTGGCCTGAAATCATTACATACTATAACCATACATAAATGATTTAAAGATTGTGGTGCGTGGTCAATAATGGCGATAACTCCTTTGACGTGGCAAGAGTTGATACGACCAACACAGAAGCTGAGTTCGCCATGATTGCATGATCAGGCTACCTGTGACACAGAAGTAACTGTGATATTTTTTCATATATCTTTCTTATTTCATCAACCTCCAGTTAAATATTTCTGATATTATTCTCCCTCATTTTTTAAATTGAACTGTGATTTGTTGTTAATTTGTCCCCAAATGAAAGTCTATTATTATTATCATTAATAATAATACATAGTCGGTAGAGTTACCTCCTGGGCATAGGGTCGAGGAAAGTTTCTAGTGTAGTTTATTTATTTGAACATGCAAATATTCATAAACATAGTGCAAATTACATGTCACTATACATGTAACCCTATAGAGGTAGGCAGGCTGGAAGCCTTGCTTAAGCCTCAATGATATTACAGGTGATAGACGATTGTAACCCTATAGAGGTAGGCAGGCTGGTAGCCTTGCTTAAGCCCAAATAATATTATTGGTGATAGATGATTGTAACCCTATAGAGATAGACAGGCTAGTAGCCCTGCTTAAGTCCCCATGAATATCATTAATAGATATGATATTTGAATATTCCCGCTAGGTAAACAGGAAGTGGGGTACCTGTTGAACCTTGACAGAAGTTGTTATGTTAGCCGTGTATAATTGTGGATCACGAGGCTGAGTTAAATTATAGTGTATTTTATAAGAGTACAAGTATTAGTTATTTAATAACAACCATGTATATATTTATTAGGCTGTGTTTAATTTCATAGTGCATTATTGTGGTGTATATAATGTTGCTTAGACCTAGTACCGATGTGTAGTATATTTAAAGGTCAGTAACGCGGGATTGTTTACTCATGTTTGCAGCCAGAGTTAGGTTGTTGTTTTAAGGCATGGCCAAACTAGGTGACCGAAATATCAGTAAATTGTTACGGCACCTACTTAGTAGCGACTATGTGGGATGTTCTGGAAAGCATGACAGGACATCGCACGGTCTATGCACGTGTTAAACTAGGTGACCAATTTATTAGTTAATTGTTACCAAATAGGTATGGGTATGGTAGGGACTACGTGGAATGTTCTGGAAGGAATGACAGGACATCACGTGGTCCACACACCTGTTTAACTGCGCAGTATAGTTTGTGCAAAATGTGCATATTACAGGCGGTTCTGTCCAGCCTCAACCAAGTCCAGTCAGAAAATCAAAACATTTCTATTTTGTTAAGCCTGCATCAGGCGCCGGTAAGGCTGTATTCTGAATTAAAATTAGTAAATTTTGACAGTTTATGATGAGCTGGGTAACCTTTGGGGCAAGCATTGTCCCAACGGCACGTGTACCAGTCACGTACCCAATCATTATAAATAGAGGGCCGCAATAGGCCCCAGTCAGACTGAAACCAGACGGAGACGGAAACTAGACTGAAATTAGACGGACATCAGACGGGAATAGGACTGAGACTGGGTACTTCCGCCTCACATACACCTACGTCACCGCCTCCTCTAGGGCCACCTTTTGAGAGAGAGAGAAAGTGAGAACTCTTGTCTACACTTTGAATAAAAGCCGTCATCAAGCTTCTACCCTACTCATAGTCGTCATTTCGACCAACACAGCCAGCCATAGGACGACATACATACATATATGCTAGTTTCGTTTTGCGTAGGAATGCAATTAACTTTGTTGGTGCATGTAAGTTTTGAATAAAATTTTAACTGCATGTAGAGTTATCTCCTGGGCATAGGGTCGAGGAATACTTCTGGTGCATTTAACTATTCGTATAAGCAAGTATTCATAAACGCACATAGCTTTGACAAATGTTGAAGTAATGAATATGATTATTTACATGTACAAGGATGCAACAAAGAATACGTTTATTTTTTATATAAAACTGATATTGGTTACTTTTTGTCTATGTTCATTTGATTATGAAAAACATATCAGTGCTGTCAGGTATTTTTTTTTTAAATTATGAGTTTTGACGATTATTATTTGAAATAATTGCATGTTTTTAACCTGTTTTCATCATCTTTTGTACATTATACCAGGTATATTTTATGGAAAATAAGGAAAGGAAGTTTTTTTTTTTGCTAATTGACATTGGAATATTCATATATTTTGATTTAAATTATTTGTAAAGGTAGAGTTTTTGATGTTATGTTTTATGTCAGCGTTGTATTTTACTATTTGCAAAACTGATTTAATTTTTTAACTTGACATTATTGTAACTTGTGTTGGATGTGAGATCAAGATTATACCCCTGGGCATCAGATGATATTCCAAGCTACCTCATGTCATCCAATCAATACTTTTTGTATGTCACATCCTTTAGTATCACATTTTGTCTGACAAATAGAACAAGACATAAACACATTCCACTTTATTCCAAAATCTATTGTTATATGTTGAAGTTAAAAATGTTGAAAATCCAACTTTTCGTGATATTATCTACATAATGTGCTTCAAAGGAAGAGGGAAATAATGGAAAAGTAAAGAGAAAAAAAATGTAAAATCTGTTTTTTTTAATTTAGTAATTCCTAGGACTTCAATGTCTATAAGCATTGCTTGTCTATGCAATCATATAGGGTTTTACATCAATATTTTGTTGTCATTTTAGTAATTATAGGCTAGTGTATGTACTTTTTAATCAGCTTTGAGTGATATGTATGAAAGCTGTAAAAATCAAGTACATTGTTTGAAATAAAGGCAAGAAGCTACAACCTCTTTTTTGTATTTTGCTTGTATTACACAAGAACAAATCATCCAGTGACTTGTAACAAGACATTTTGTTTGTATTAGATATGTTTTTTACATTTGCTTTTCGACTCTTAATAATCATACTACAAAAAGTATGAGGTATTAGTAAACTTGAGTGTATTATGTGTTACTATTTCTACAGTACTGTGAACTAACCGGTATATGTAATAACATATGTTAACTACTTTATGACTACTAAACTCTTCTGAATGTTACCGGAAGAGAATGAAACTTTGATGTTGGGTCTAATATTAATTACATATCACATAACATAATGTCTGCTTTATTTACATTAGTATATATTTGTTTTTGTTTGTTTGTTTGTTTTTTCATCTTTCATTACACATGCATAATATTATGTACTTGTGTAACATCAATACTGTGTCATTATAGTTAATGTGTTGTTGGTTATACATATTTATACACTTGTATTCACCAAACATGTATTTGATGTAAAAGCCATAGGCAATGCACATACTAGCACAGATCTTCTGGAATTGATTGTAAGTTGCTGCAGGCTATACTCTGGTGTGAGACTGTGTATTCCATATTAAGTGAGTGAAAATATTCACAAAATGCTTGGTCATGAAAATGTAATGTAATGTTCTGTAAGGTAAAGATTTAAGTATTAGTGAGCGTATACAGATTATACAATTATAAAGTGGTTTTAATTTGTGTACTACATGTACCGGTTGTTAAATGCATGTTGCAAATATACTAATTTATTTCTGACTATCACATATCTTTATTTTGAATAAAAATTCCAATTGATATACTTTACTTTTCCCGTGTTTGTTTTTTATACTGCACAATATGTCAGCCTTTATGTCATCTGCAACTCTTTCTCTCTCTACCTTATGGTGGTGATGAGATCTGAGTGGTCTGTTTTTATGTCATCTGATTCCAAAGGGTCAGGATGACCTATAAACAGCATGTTTTGTCCGTCACCCTGCACCGTGCGTAAACTTTTCATTCAAACAACTTCTTCTCATTAACCGGAAGACCAAGGGTTCTCATTGAAGGGCTACAAAGTTTGTTCAAATGAATTACCTTGAACTTCATTAAGGTTGCATGGGTAAAAAAGGTTAAAATCTTTAAAAGACTTCTTCTCAATAACAAAGGCTCATGGTACTCTTATTGGGCATGCAGCATGCTGGTATGAAGAACTATAAAATTTGTTCAAATGGAAGACCTTGACCTCCATTCAAGGTCACAGGGTCAAAAAGGCTAAAATCTTTAAAACAACTTCTTTCCAATTACTAAGAGTCTAAAGACCTGATATTGAGCTTATAATGTAAATTTATCTCATAACTGGCCCGTCCAGTCATGTCATAAATATCGTAAGACACGTGTAATAACACTATTATGACGTCACATGTAGTTTTAACGTCATAATCTATATACGACGTTGCATGATTCTTTCAGTAGATGGAAGCGTCACAACTGAGCCGGATTTCTACTTTATTTCTATTAATAAAAGTTGTGTGATAAATAGAATCATTTACTCGTGACTATTTAATATATGCAATTCATCAAACTCGTTAAATAATTCTATACATCAAATTTTTGAAATCTTTTGATAAATTTTATATAGATAGCCACACATGTAAGATCCTCTGACTTGCATTCACTCATCATACACATAATCTTAATTATTGTCTGAAAAATTCAAAAAGGTTTATAAAATACAAACAACAAATTTGGCACTAAAAGAAATGATATCTATTTTAGAATCGACATCGAATGCCTGTGATCAAATAACATGGATATATTTCGTTATTTTAACTACAAAAACCATATAATAAGTGTTAACTAGCTTTCTCATATATATATACAGATTGTCTGCAAGGCTCTGGCATCTGTGTAGACCCATAGATTCCATTTGAACACTTATTTATTTAGATATTCTTTAGATAGGTGTAAATTTATTATTATTATTAAATTCATAAAGCCTTAATCAAAATACCCATTAATTAACCAGTCGTAATACATTAGATCTAAATGGATGTTGGGATATTTCAACAAATATCGATTTCACACGAACCATTCTTCAAACACAATATCAAAACGATAGTTAGAATATCAAACAATAACATTTTGGTTCTGATAGTTTTCGCCAAAACATGTTGAATTCTTAATAAGAATCAATGAATTTTAAACCATTAAATATACTCATTATTAAAAGAATAGTCGAAGTCGCCATTCGTCAAACAGTCGCCATACATATACCTATGAAACGTTATTTTATAATTTACAGAATTTATTAAAGTTAAGTGGCCGTCATATGCAGCAATTTGTGCACTGAATACGCAAAATACTAATTTTACAATATGAAAACTACCATCAAACATCCATGAAATGTGTAAATGAACATTTCATCTGCGAATATAACCCTAGCGCTAACAGCATATATAATGTCTAAATTAATTTTAGAACTATCATGAATAGCAACACTCTTCCTGCACAGAATCTTAGAATTTTAAAATTATCATAAATAGCAACGTCGACATACATCCTGCACAGAATCTAAGAATTTTAAAATTATCATAAATAGCGCCATCGTCATTCAGCGACATCGTCATTCATCCTGCACAGACTCTAAGAATTTTATAACTATCCTAAATAGCAACATCGACATTCATCCTGCACAGAATCTAAGAATTTTAAAGCTATCATAAATAGCGACATCGTCATTCATCCTGCACAGAATCTAAGAATTTTAGAACTATTATAAATAGCGACATCGTCATTAATCTTGTACAGAATCTAAGAATTTTGGAACTATCCTAAATAGCGACATCGTCATTAATCCTGCACTGAATCGAAGAATTTTATAGCTATCCTAAATAGCGACATCGTCATTCATCCTGCACAGAATCTAAGAATTTTAGAGCTATCATAAATAGCGACATCGTCATTCATTTTAGAGCTATCATAAATAGCGACATCGTCATTCATCCTGCACAGAATCTAAGAATTTTAGAACTATCCTTAATAGCGACATCGTCATTCATCCTGCACTGAATCTAAGAATTTTAGAACTATCCTAAATAGCGACATCGTCATTAATCCTGTACAGAATCTAAGAATTTTAGAGCTATCCTAAATAGCGACATCGTCATTAATCCTGCACAGAATCTAAGAATTTTAGAACTATTATAAATGGCGACATCGTCATTCATCCTGGACAGACTCTAAGAATTTTAGAACTATCATAAATAGCGACATCGTCATTCATCCTGCACTGAATCTAAGAATTTTAGAACTATCCTAAATAGCGACATCGTCATTCATCCTGCACAGAATCTAAGAATTTAAGAACTATCCTAAATAGCGACATCGACATTCATCCTGCACAGAATCTAAGAATTTTAGAACTATCCTAAATAGCGATATCGTCATTCATCCTGCACTGAATCTAAGAATTTTAGAGCTATCATAAATAGCGACATCGTCATTCATCCAGCACAGAATCTAAGAATTTTAGAACTATCCTAAATAGCGACATCGTCATTAATCTTGCACAGAATCTAAGAATTTTAGAACTATCCTAAATAGCGACATCGACATTCATCCTGCACAGAATCTAAGAATTTTAGAACTATCCTAAATAGCGATATCGTCATTCATCCTGCACTGAATCGAAAATTTTTGGAGCTATCATAAATAGCGACATCGTCATTCATCCTGCACAGAATCTAAGAATTTTAGAACTATCATAAATAGCGACATCGACTTTCATCCTGTATAGAATCTAAGAACTTTAAAATTATCATGAAATATCAATGGGGTTTGTATTCTTATACATATTAACTTGAAGTTTTAAAAAGAAAGAGACCAAAAATCCACAACAAATATTAGAGATGTCACAATACGAAAAGAAATTTAAATCCTCCAAAGACGGTGTTTCCGATATCAATCTCCATTTTTAATTCCTTTCAGAATAAGCTAGATTCAAAAGGGGAACATGTTCATATACGGGTAAAATGCAATATATACCATGTACGGGAAATGAACTGATCAATTTGATTTCTTCTAAATATGTAGTAACTTGACTGTTAATTTACTTGGAAACAACCATACATGATCGATGACACAGCCTTTAAGTGATAACTATATGTTCTGATCGATAGCTTCTGATCGCATGGTCCATGCCCATAATAAGATGACCGTGTACATCGTTATGCCATAGGTCTTTGTGATCTATTTCTAAACGGATACGTTAAACTTATATACTGAAGGTAACATATCTAATCTCAAGGTCAAAATAATAGTTTATTATTTGTTAGTATTTCACTCAAGCAAGCTTCGGGTAAAATATCAGATCTGTATGTCTCTATCATTGAAGAGTGGTTGAATTAATGTCAAATCTGTTTTTCCAGTATGCCAAAAGGAGATTGTTAAAAATGCTTATTAGGTCATCTGACCAGATGGGTTAGGATAACCTACATGTATAGTCACCGTGCTTCGTCTGTCGTCGTTCGTAGTTTCCATTCAAACTTCTTCCCACTAACAGAAAGGCCCAAGGTACTGATACTGGTCATGTAGAGTGGTAAAATGAAGGACTAACAAATTTGTTCAAATGAATGACATTGACCTTTATTTAAAGTCACAGGGTCAAATTGGCTATAATCTTAAAACGACTTCTTGAGAATAACTATGAGGCATATATATACATGTAGACCTGATTTTGAGTCTGCAGCAGCTGGGATGAAGGACTATAAAGTTTGCTCAAATGAATTACCTTGACCTTCACTCAAGATCGTAGGTGACAAAAATGCTTATGTCTTGTTTATACCCAAGAGGCCTAGAGACCTGATATTATGTCTGTAGCATACTAGGATGAGTGGCTAACAAGGTCTTCAAATGAATTACCTTTACCTACTTTTAAGGTCAAATTCATTGAATATATTAAATATCGGAGACTTACAGCTTTAATGAAGGAGTTCCTTGTATTGCCTTAATTGTTAGCCACTGCTTTATACTGTGACTGTTTAACGTTGTTTTGTGCCAATATTCAAATGACTGTTAAGGCCCATAGGCCTCTTGTCTTTTTGATATGTTATATTAAATGAAGCTAAGATAATTCATTCTTAACTGAACAAATAAGTAGCTATTAAACAAATCAAAAAAGTATACATGTATGTGTATGTTTGTCATTGGTAAACAGATATTGAGATTTCATCCTATTTGTCAATGTGACCTTGAATGAAAGTATGCTTTTGTACTTGTAAAACTCAATAGGTAGTCGTAAAGGTATCCTTTTAACCTAATATTATTAGTGAACTTTGTACCGCTTTGGGATGAATGGTTTCAAGTAAAGACAAGCGAGTTGAAATTTAAAATAATCAATCGAAATTTGATTGAGTTATTTGGACACCTTTTGGTTAATAATGGAATGTTAGACTCTCTCATTATGTAAATAAAAAGGATAGGGGTATAAACAGAATCTGTCACACTCTTTGTGGCAAGACATGTACAGGAGAAACTCAACCCATGGCCAATGGTTCAAATTCTTAAGCTGTCAGCTTTGCTGAATGTTTGACAGCTTAAGAATCTCTCTTGAGGGTGCAGATCATCTTTGCTGAATGTTTGACAGCTTAAGAATCTCTCTTGAGGGTGCAGATCATCTGTTTTACCCCATAGGTATGTTTCTCTTTTTTTTTATCCACATGCAATACACTTTGTGCCACCCGAGGCTGTATTACATATGGCTACCAATGCTGAATACCAATATCATTATTTTCTCAGTGAAATTGAGATGTCAGACATTTTAAATCCAAATCTTGTTATCTAACCTGTTAAAGTAAAATTTTGAAAAACGACATACAGAGAAAACACTAATTTCATGTTGATATTGATGTTACAAAGTAACATTGCATGGGTAGTCATGAAATACAACCTACACTGTAAGTCAGAACAGTGTACATTTTTTCCAAGGATAAATCGGGTATGATGAGACAATTTATTGATATTTGTAGAGAATGTTATTACCTGAAGATTACTATCAAAAGACTTTTGACATCTGATCTTGATAATTATGTAGTGATGTGTATTTCTTGAAATTGATATTTTAATAACAGTTATCTATAGGAAACACAATCTATTTTTGGAATGTAATATATAGACAGTGGTACATACAGTACACTAGGACAGATACATCTAAGATGCAGTTTTTAGATGCAGTTGATGATGGAATCTGAAGCAAGAGATCATAAATAACATTAATTTATTTAAGCAGATTTTTATTAAAGAAATTAACTGTGATTATAGCAATAAACCCTGCTTACAAATACAATTACAGATTATATAAATATCTTTTACACTCAATTTGGACAAGTTTTTTTTTACTATATATATACATAATATATTAAATACATTACGAGACAATATAAACACTACATTCATTCCAGATGATATACGATTTGACTGCAAATCTCTTTACATACAAAACACAAATAACTATAAAGTTGTGTAGCAAAACATTTTCATTGTATGGAAAATTTGTATCTTTCAATGCTCCTTTGAAACCATGACAGCGAAATAATGAAATATATTTAATGCATTACTGTTACCAATAATTGTTACCATGACTAATACAAATGATTGTTATACGCAAAATAACTTGAAAGCTACAAACCAAGAGGTCCATAGCACATTTATCTTATATGATATGACCAAATAGACCCCTTTTTAGCACCGTCCATCTGTTCCCCAGGGGTCAGCCTAATTGTTCGTACAATGTTGAATTCACATAACATATAAAGATGTTATGTGTACAACACATTATGAATGCTATCCAATACTTAGTTTCAGATAAGAAATCCTTTAATTGGAAAAGCGAAAATATACCCTTTTTGACCACACATTTCAAGATTCTGGTATGTCAGCCTAACCATCGACCGTACTTGTGACTTAAACAGAGGCCCAGAGTGCCTGTATCGCTCTCCTGGTTTGTAATGCCAAGTAATGTTCTGAATACAGAGACCGCAGAACCAAATGATTTCGCTATATACGATATATTAACGTTTACCACTGTCCAGGTTAAATGGAGTTTTCAAGTCTGGTCACCTGTCACTAATTTTGAAGAATGGCATCTGGCATACCTGTGAATAAAAAGAAATAAAGATCTACCATCTTGCTAAACTTTTATGTGGGGGGTTCCATCTTATGTTGAATTCCGCACCAAAAATTGACCAAAATATTCATGAAATTCCAATATTGATTACCTCCCCCTGTCAGACACACACTTGACAGAATTTTAAAATTTCTTTACATATTTTACATCTACATGTATTGCCCAACCCACACATTAAACATTTGAAACTGATGCGCCCTGAATACCCAATCAGCAGGCTCCGAAACATTCACCTCTCTATGAAATCTTGTGCCCAAAAGGGGATTTCCAGGAATCTATTTTTGGTTTGATTCTGCGGTCCCTACAGGTTCATTGTTTCTTTTCTGAAGGCATTTGAATATTTACCTCTAAATCCCCTATTGGGCCCCACCCCTCCTGCCCCAGGGGGTCAGAGCCAAAATTTAAACAAGTTCTGTTCCCCTTCTCCCAAGGATGTTTGTGGCCAAATTTGGTCACAATTCAAGCAGAACTCTAGGACAAGTAGTGATTTATAGGATTTACCTCTAATTCCCCAGAGCCAAAATTTATACAAGTTCTGTTGGTTACATTCCATGCAGAACTCTAGGACAAGTAGCGATTTAAAGGAAATGTTGACGGACAGACAGACGTCGACGGACGACGGACGCCGCGCCATGACATAAGCTCACCGGCCCTTTGGGCCAGGTGAGCTAAAAATCATCATCCCATATACATTTGTAGGTACTGGTGCTACCAGTCAAATTTTGTTCAAATCATCTCATTATATATATGAAGAATTAAGGTAAGTGTTGAAAGACAAACAAACACCAGACACTGTACTACATTATGTAGTATCACATAAAATCACCTTGATCCTTTGGACCAGGTGAGCTATAAACTCCCAAGTAATATTTCATGTTACTTACTAGTTTTGCCAAAGGTTATTCCTCCATTGTATTTTACAGAGTTATTTGCGATTATCACGTCGTAATTTGTGACCATAACGTCATATTTCTACACAAAAACATGACTCCATTTTCGCACACAAACTGATGAGGTAACAATCAAAATGATATGATCTTTTAATGCTGCATTCCGATTGGTCAAAAGCGAATAAATATATCAAAATTAATTTTTTCATTTGAATGAAGAATATCGCTTTTATGTTTACCACAAAACCTTATATTTCACTGCAAAAATGTAATAAATACAATTATTATTTTTCTTGGTTTTTCCGCCAATCTCATTGGACGTCGGTACCCCACGTGACCCCCTATAAAACAATGATCGACTGGTAACAGTTCATTGAATTATATAATTGTATAATAACTCATCTGAATTCAATTCATTGTCTACAGTAAATTACACTGGTGTTTTGATCTGTACTTTTATCAATATATGTTCAATTACGGACCTTTATTATATGGCGTTAAATCGTCTGAGAAAAATAAATAATGACCAAGGTCATTGGAAACACAGAGTCAATATGCTATTCATGTATATTAAACATCAAATGACCATATTGAAAATATTGGGAAATCAGAGCATATCTAATATATTCAAATCAGACCTATCTTAGTAAAACATAAATTTATCATTTTTACTATTTTCAGTTTTTTGCAAATTTGCACAGATAATATATTCCAAGCTAAAATGTCTCAAAAATAGTATGAGAACCCCAATAAGAAAATAAGACCTATTAGAAAATAAATATATCGGTTTTCCCGAAAGCATAGGAACTATCCTTATAAATGTATCTATCATTATACACACAAAGTCAAATACTTTTTGCGCATTTATGTCAAAAATTTAATAAACCAAAATATCCCAATTTACTGTATATTGATGTGGTACGTTTTCTCTGACAAAGCAATAATTCTTGCTGATCGGTACATTTCAAATGTTGTTAATATATATCAATATACCAAGGTAATGTAGCTATACTTTACGTATACATTGAGATAATATGGATATGGTCGTATTTTGGCTTTTAGGCCCCATGTACAAATACCTTAAAATTAAACAAAAGCGCTTTAATTAAAGAAACAAAAATTTTAATTATATAATTTCAGTTAGTGGTGTTCTGATTAATCGAGTTCGTCGAGTATCGTTGGTTTGAGGTGTTTGATCAATTAATCGAGAAAAAAATCTGTAATGGAGTTTGTCAGAATTTTACGACACCATGATAAACGAAAGTATAGTTAGCTGATCACTAAAACATGCAAAAATATCATAGCCAACTTGTTAAAATAATGCCCTTGTGTGTGGTTTTCACTCATATCATTTAAAATTTTAAGCGTCTAGACGAATTGAAGAGTGCATAAGCACTACGTAGTAATGTAAACCTTCAGATGAGCATGACTTGAGTTTTACACAAGGCTTAGTGTCAAATGTTCATATGAAAATAGATGCAATTGGTACGAAATCACCACAATTTCCTGATACCCACATATCCAATAGTGTAATATTGGGGAACAATCTCTTTTTTTTTAAATAAAATTTATGTCACTCCAGCGTTGTATATTGATGTCACTCCAGCGTTGTATATATATTGATGTCACTCCAGCGTTGTATATTGATGTCACTCCAGCGTTGTATATTGATGTCACTCCAGCGTTGTGTATTGATGTCACTCCAGCGTTGTATATTGATGTCACTCCAGCGTTGTATATTGATGTCACTCCAGCGTTGTATATATATTGATGTCACTCCAGCGTTGTATATATATTGATGCTACTCAAGTTCTGTATTCTGATGACTATTAAGCACTATCTGCAAATATATAAGTCAAATTTAAAACCAATGAAAAGCAATTTTGGTAGTTGACATTTCAACACATAATCCATATTCCATAAAGGATGTATTCTTCTGAGGTTTCAGTCTCGTTGAATTCTCGTTTTGACATAAATTCAATTAAAATATATCAATGTCTGTAGCAAATTGCCAGTTGAAAATTTTTTCAAGTAGATTTTTTATACAGGGATTTTAAGAAATTGACCCATTTGGCGGCCATTTTGAAAATGTGGGGTTTTTTTTTTCGCTTTGAGTAGCGCTGAAGTTTTACAATTTTTTTTCTGAAATTGTTTTTACTTCAATCATCACTGCGCCAGTATATTAAGCTGTATCGAGCTAATTTTGCTGTAATTTTTTACTAGCTTTGTGGTAATTAAAGCATTAAAGATGCTCCACTGTTGACAAATACATGTAGTATTTTTTCTCAATACAAAACAGGAGCAGACAAAATAGTACTTTTCTTCAGTTACAAAAGTTACTTTCTTTACACCATTACCACCATTGAAAAGTTTGAGCTTCTAATTTTTCTTCAATATAAAAATATCTAAAATAATATATTGCATCCCGAACTATGTCCTATATGGAATGAAGTACTGATTGTGCATGCACCAAAAGCAATATGAATTATTTTATATTATTTTTGTGTTAATTAGACATGTATATACATGATTAAACACCGATTAATGTTCAAATGACCAGTAACGGTTTTGCTCTGTCAGCAGTGGAGCATCTTTAAGCATTACTGTGTGAAATGGGGGTAGGGACAAAAGCCCCTAGGACAAAAGCCCCTTGGACAAAAGCCCCTCCATACTAATGGAAAAGAGGACAAAAGCCCCTTCATTTTTCAAAAAAGATTAAATTCAAAAATATAGTAAAAAAAAATTTTCTTGTATCATTTTTTTCTTCAAATATACATGTAGTTCAAAATAAGACACAATGTAATAATTTACTGGATTGTTGGGATTTTACTAAAAATTTTGATAAATTGATTTAATGAGTTAATTGTAAAAAATTATATTGATGTTAATCTAATTATGACGTATATGATAAGAAAAATTTTGTAATGAAACATATATACTTTCCTAATTATCTGTATATTATCAATGCAAACATCAAGCTAAAATGATACGTTTTTGTGTTGACATTAAATGGTAATCTTAGCACTTTTATTTTTACTTTAAAATATTGAAAAATAACAGATATTGAAATGGGGCAAAAAAGTAAGCACCCCCCCCCCATTTTTCTGCCTGATTTAGAAAGAGCAATCTTTTTCCCTATTGATATGCAAAATATTTCAAAAAGTTTAATACCACAACTATTTCAAAACGAGTTAAATCTGGCAAAAAATGGCTGAAAATAGCATATGTCATTAATCTCTGGTGTATATGGTCAAAATGACAAAATTCCCATAAAATCCAATATTTTGTCAATTAGGAATCTTTGAGTGACAATAGCTCAAAAACAAGCACACAGACATCTGTATTTTTTCTTCCATTTTCTTCTATAGTATGAACTCCTATTTCCAAAAATCTGTATGAGAAAAAAAAGTTTAATGCAAGAAAATTTTGACTTCTCAGAGGTGTACATTCTTAATATAAACTCTCTGTACAATATCAAAACATCTGCTCATTTTTGGTGTCTTTTATCACTTCATATCAAAATTAGTCTAATGAAATACATAACAGTACAAATAAGCAAGTCGGTAAAATGGAAAAAAATCATAATAAACTCTATACATCTTCCAGTGATTTGCTTGTCATCCTGCTGTCAAAGCTTTGTTTCCTCATTGCTTTATCCTATAAGAACATCAAAAGTATCATGGTCTTAGGTTAGCGTCATGCTCAGATGATCTTTTGAATATTTTATGTGGCATCAACCATCAGAATTTCAAAGGTTTGGGATTTTGTTAGTTTAATGTCCAGGGTCATGTAAGGACGTGCCAGGTTTGTTTGTGGAGGAAAACCGGACTACCCGGAGAAAACCCACTGACCAACAGTCAGTACCTGGCAACTACCCCACATGGATTTGAACTCTCGGCCCAGATGGAGGGGTTGTGGTAATATGTTGAGACATCTTCACCACTTGGCCACCACCGCCCCTCGGAAATTCAAACTATAGTACATTATTGTCAAAGTAAATCTGAGACAAGATATTGATGGTATACAATAAAAAAGTCCCTATATGGAAATGAAAATGAAAAAGGTCCTAAATATTTGTATGGGATAAACAAACACCTCAAACAAATGTGTCCTATCAGTGTATATGTCAATTGACCTATTCGATGGTAAATTCTACTGTATCATTAAAGCAAGTACAATACATGATTTTGTGGCCTCACCTATAAAGTCTTATTCGTAAATACAAAACAGATTCCCATTTCATCATTTTAATATTTGGAGTTGACCCTGTCATATTAATGTAAATATGACTAACCTTCAACCAAAAATGGTAGAAATCTAACTTATCATTATGGGGAAAAGTACAGGCACATGAATAATATGCATGGCTCATGGCTATCTATCATTATTACTTCAAAATTAAGTTACACCTATGCTACATTGAGCACAATATTGTACCTTTAAAAGGCAGTCTTTGTGAGTCTTTATCCTGCATCCTTTAATCGAATGCCGATTCCATTTCAGGATGTGTAGATACCATTGTAATGCTTCTATTGGCATGATTGTCTACAATAAAGAGTTGAATACATATAAGTACTAAATCATACAACTGCTGCAACAATTAAAGTTTTATATTCATAGTAAACAATATTGAAGTTAATTTTTCCAAATGCACACCATCTTGTGAAAATGACTGTTAGGCTAAACTAGGGAAACCTACATGTGAAATTTGAGAGAGATCCCTTCAGCACTTTCTGAGAAATAGCGGTAACAAACTTTACCTAACAAAATCCAAGATGGCGGTCTTGCGGCCATCTTGTTGACCGATCCGTCCCAAAATGCAATATGCACAACTAGGGCCCTAGGGAAACCTACATGTGAAATTTGAGAGAGATCCCTTCAGTACTTTCTGAGAAATAGCGGTAACAATCTTTAAATATCAAAATCCAAGATGGCGGCCTGGCGGCCATCTTGTTGACCGTTCGGTCCCAAAATGCAATATGCACAACTAGGGCCCTAGGGAAACCTACATGTGAAATTTGAGAGAGATCCCTTCAGTACTTTCCGAGAAATAGCGGTAACAAACTTTAACTATCAAAATCCAAGATGGTGGCCTGGCGGCCATCTTGTTATCCGATCGTTCCTTAAATGCAATATGCACAACTAGGGCCCTAGGGGAACCTACATATAAAATTTGAGAAAGATCCCTTCAGCCCTTTCTGAGAAATAGCGGTAACAAGAAATGTTAACGGACGGAAGGACGGAAGGACGGACGGACCACGGACAAAAAGCGATTTGAATAGCCCACCATCTGATAATGGTGGGCTAAAAAAAATCTTTAGTAGTTAAAGGTATGTAAGCACTGTGCAATTAGAATTTCTACAATTAAGGACCATTATCGTTAAACACAGTCATGTGTACCATATAACACAACACACACTCAGATACAGAGACTTGCTTTCTTTCAGATACAGAGACTTGCTTTCTTTTAATCTTGATTAAATCTTTTAAAAATTTTGATCAGCAGTTTTGAAGGAGCCCCACCTTGTCATTAAATTGGCTCAGCTAAACATGCAATATGCACATCAAGGGTCTTTACACAATCACAGACAAAGCAGTCTGTGACTTTAAACACTAATCTGATGCCCACAACTAGTAATTTTACCTCCAAAGTGTCAAATGTAATTAACTAGTCCGATAGGACTAGTGGCTCACCATTTCAAAGTGATAAAAATTGGTAAATATACTAAATTTACAAGAGCGGTGGTCAACTGCATTTTGCTATACATTTTGAGTACATTCTGTATCCAATTATTTCAGCCCAGATGCAGCATTTTATACTGGAATTTGAGTCCAAAATCATGACAGAGCATAAACGATACCCATCATTTGAACAATAATTTGTATAATCGTGTTTTCACGTGTCTAATTAATACAAAAGTGCATATAAAATAATGTGTTTTGCTTTTGTTAAATGCACAATCAGTACTTAATTCCATATAGGGCATATATAGTGGCACGGAATTTTTTCTGGATGCATTTGAATTATTTTTAAAATATTTTTATCTTTAATAAAAATAAGAAGCTCAAACTTTTAAATGGTGGTAATGGTGTAAAGTAAGTAACTTTTGCAACTAAAGAAAAATACTATTTCGTCTGCTCCTGTTTTTGATAGAGAAGAAATACCATTCGTCAGCGGTGGAGCATCTTTAAATCGCCAGACTAGTAAAATTTTGGGGTTCACTAGTCCAAATGAATAGCAGTGAAAAAAATTAACGTCACAGACTGCAAAAGGATATTTGAATAACCCACTGTTAACAGATGGTGCACTCATAATCTGCCAACTGACTTACAATTGAATATATATTGGTTAAAGATGCTCCACCCCTGACAAATGGTATATTCCCTATCAACATAAAAAGAGCAGACAAATTAGTATTATTTTTTTCTTTAGTTACAAAAGTCATGCAATACTTACTTGACACCATTACCACCATTGAAAAGTTTGAGCTTCTTATTTTACTTCAAGATTAAATACTAAATGTACATGGCAATTAATATTACCCTATATATGGAATTAAGTAGTGATTGTGCATGGACCAAAATTATAAATCAGTTATTGTTCAAATGATGGATATCGTTTATGATCTGTTGGCGGTGGAGCATCTTTACAGTAATACTTATCTATTCATGCATGTACATGAATTCTTACACTAATGTTGAAATTTCAACATTATCCAAGAAATTTAAGTAGAGTGCACATTTGAGTGACAATATGTATGTCTTAATAATCCTTTCTCAAAATATACTACATGTATGGCTATTTCATATATGCATGAAACATAGCTATATATATACATACAGATATCTGAACATGCATGTATAGAAATTCATTGTTATGTAATGCATTTGTGCACATAGCATCAACTATATATTCCTCAGAGAAAATATGGTATGTCACAATCAAAGCCTACCAAAAGGACAATCAACTCTGTTATATCTGCAAAGACAAACAATTTCATGTTGTGTACATACCAGTGTGATAGTTATCCAGGTGCGAATTCCGAAATGTTGCAAAAATATTCTCCATGGAAGTGTCTATTTTAGGCAAATATCTTCATCCTGTGCAAGATTCTTGGTCAGCTAGACTAGCTTATAATCATATCTCATGGTCTTGGAAATCTAGAAAGCAATATAAAAAACATCAAAGGTTAAAGAATTCAGACCTTGAAGGAGGTTCTATGTCTTATGATTTACATTAACTTTTTTGAGAGGTGTAGCATCTTTAGTATTTTCTTCAGTTACAAAAGTTACTTACCGATAATTTTCATCATATTACCATTATTGAAAAGTTTGAGCTTCTTTTTTTTTACTTCAAGATAAAAATATTAACAAGAGATCCCTCTTGACACCCATCAAAGAATGATCTATGTCTGATGCTGGAAAGAGGGATCTTTTCTCTGCTTTTTAAACTTCAACTATCAAAATCCAAGATCCAATCCTGTAGGCCATCCTGTTAACCGACCAGTATCATAATATAATATGGAAAAATAAGGCCGATCATGACCATACATGTGAAATTTGAGAATGGTCCCTTCAGCACTTTCTAAGAAATAGCAGTAACAAGAATTGTTAATGGACAGACAGATTGACTCTGGACCACAGACGAAAGCCGACTTGAATAATTGCACCCTGAAAAAAAATCCATGTCACTATGACGTATATATATGGAATGATGTACATTATGTACTGAGTTTGCATGAACCAAAAACAAATGTAATATTCTATATGTATCTGTGTGTTACACACACAGACACATATCAACATGATTATGCATCAGTTTTTGTTCAAATGATGGGTAACATTTATGCTCTGTTGGCGGTGGAGCATCTTTAATCTTAACAGACATTGTCCAGGCTTTTTCATGAGAAAATTACTCATTTTTCCAAAATGATGATTTTAAGTGATTATGTGTAGCTACTAGATATATAGCAGGCCATTTAAATTTTAACAGGGGCATGCAATCAAAAAAGGACTTTTAGGTCTAAATAAAGGGAATGTTTTATCTGATATTTAGCAACTGGGTCTGGGGACTTCTTTCGGGCATTACATGTAGCATGAGGATACACATGTGTCTTAAATGAGGACTTAACATTTAAAATGGGAAGAGGGATGGTATTGGAATTCCATAACTTATATTTTGGTTGATTAAAACAGCGAATACGTTATCTAGTTTCAGCTTCCTAAATTAAATTTGTAGTTTCTTCTTGGTTATTCTAGATTTTTTTTTTAAATTCCAAACAGATAGTAACAATATTAGATTTGACAATTAAAATGGCTGTTTCTGCTTAGCAACTTACAAGCTTAATCAAATGGGAATTCAGTTTCCATATGTGCATTAAGTACTTGAAAGTGAGAGGGAAAAGAGAAAAGCTTGGAACAAATCCCTCTTTCCATTATCAGAGACAATTTATAACATTCTTTAATGGGCACCAATATCCCTCTGGGATCTCCTGTTTGATCTCCTTTTTACATATTGTTACATGTTTTGAAACACCTTAAGCTTACATGTACAACCATCGCTTTGCTGATATTGATGATCAGAACTGTCAAATACAATGTATTATTCTGAAACAGAGAAACTAAAGGTGAGCAAGGTAAACATGGTCAGGCATGATGGGAGATAAATAATTTTGGAACAAGAGAGGAGTTCAAAACCAAATTTAGAGCATAAATGATACCATCATTTGAACAATAACTGATGTTTGATCGTCTATAGATGTGTCTAACTAGCACAGAAATACATATTAAATAATTTCTTCTGCTTTTGGTTCATATGCAATCAGTACTTCATTCCATATATGGCATAGTGCCTACTAGAGTTTTTTTGGGATGCAATTACCGGTAATTATTTCAAATATTTTTATCTGGAAGTAAAATGAGAAGCTCAAACTTTTCCATGATGGTATTGCATGGTGTAGTGTAAGTAGCTTTTGTAACAGACTGAAGAAAACTACTAATTTCTCTGCTCAAGTTATTGATAGAGAAAAAATGACATTTGTTTGGGTTTTTTTTAGATGGACCTGGCTTATCTTCTCAATTCAAGCTATGGTAGATTAACATGGAGATGAAAGTTGCAGAGTCTGAGAATGAAGCAAAATAACTTGTATTAAAGGATTTGTGCAGCCAAAATTTTTGTTCATAATACATCAGAAAATGGCTTTAAGAGATATATAGAAAATTCCCACCCAACAAATCGTGAAACGTTTAGCGCAAGCGGTAAGTTTTGGTCATAATGTAAGGGTAGTGTCGACTAGGGTTCAGATAGGATGAGCTAGGCGGTCACCTGGATTTGTGATGTCATACTAGTCCAGTAGGTAGAAGGTAGGCCTACGTAGCATATACCTATTAAAGGCAAGAAACTTATTTTGAAAACCACTTGCCCGAATTTAAGATTTCAATCTAATTTTACCCAAAACAGGTTAATTAACATTAAAACCGGGCAAGTTCACACCATGCAATTTTCACTTGCCCGGGAGTATATTTTACTGGTCTCCGCCAATCGGACCTGGGATATTTCTTGCCCTGCCTATACTGTACTTTAGATCTACAGTTTGCGTGTTTGCTACATGTACATACTGCAATTCCCTATTTGACTGGAATAATTTTCAAGAATACACCTTTAGTTGAAGTAATCCTTGGATCCATTTTTGTTACTGAATGAGTCAATTTATATCATATGTTTCACAACTATGTACAACATAATAAGTGTACATGCATATATAAATTCCTAGGCGTGATCATGGATTTTCATTTCATATGGAGGTGTCAATAAAAAACCTAGAACACAGGTGTATGGGTTATCCATAATTCAAACAAGAACTGTCGCCAGAGTGGACAACTAATACCTCCCACTGTAAAAATTTATAATAACTTCATTAACAGGGGACATTGTAGAACCCTATACTAAGTTTACTGAACTCCCCTTTATGCCATGAGTCTGTATGTGTACCAAATTAAAAACAAGAGGCCCAGAGGGCCTGTATCGCTCACCTGGTTTGTAATGCCTAGGAATGTTCTGAATTCAAGTTCATTGTTTCTTTTCTGAATTCCCCTATAAGGCCCCACTCTTTCTGCTCCAGGGGGTCAAAGCCAAAATTTATACAAATTCTGTTAACCCCAAGGATGTTTCTGGGCCAAATTTGGTTAAAATCCAAGCAGAACTATATTCGATTTAAAGAAATTTGACGGGCTACGGAGGACGTAAACGGACGACGGACGGACGGACGGTGACGGACGACGGACGCCGCGCCATGACATAAGCTCACCAGCCTTCGGGCCAGCAGTGAGCTAAAAAAAGTCTATGGGGGTATATATAACTGACACCTAAAATGTGACCATTATGATGTCTCTAATGTTGACATGATTACATCAACTGATCACTGTCAAAATGGCTGTTCCATCTTGTGGATTAAATCGTCATTACCACGGTTTACCTTGTCTGGCTTAAACTATGTTAATGCAGAGACACTGGAGTGTGTAAAAATATGTGATAACCAACTGCTATGGAATTTATCACATGGGTTTTCCATTGTGAAATGGGATCAAATTAATAAATAGTCTAAATCTTTTTTGTATGAATGGGTTCCAATACCTCAAAATTCCAGATATCATATTTTGCCATTTTGGGTAAATAAAAGACGATTTTAATGTAATCATTATATATAACCTAATATTATTGAAATTTATGTCCTTGCACTATTATCTGATTATTAAAAAAGCTACTCATTCAACATTATGCGGAATCGGACACAATTAACAACATTTTTCGTCACCTTCCTAAGAAACGTCCTGGAATAAAGGTCTGATTGTCGATGCAGAATGAAATTTTATAGTTTGAATATCGCTATGAAGATTATCTTTATTTCTTCATGATACGTGCTGATCACGTAAGGTCATAGTTACCCAAATATCAGTAGTTATAATAAAATGGTGAAATTTGGACCACGGTGAAATATGGACACCTGCTATATAGCTACTTGGAACCCAACCAGTAGTTGTGACTGAACAATAGTTTGTGTGCATATCCTACTCTGCATCCAGATTTCCGAATGTCTGGAGCTGCTGACAAATATTTCATGATGTCAAATGTTGTTTAGTATGAAGAAACAGTGTGTTTCATGATATGCAAATGATTCTTTTTTTTTTCCAGATCAAGACTAACTGTTCCTTCACGGCTACTAGTTGGTATGGTCCCACTAGTATACATTTTCTCCTCTCCTACTACTATATTTATTGCAGCAAGTACCAAACGTATGTACATTGACAAAACTTCATAATTTGTGGTTATTTTTCGTTAATAGAGAAAAGTTTGGCTAAACTTAGTTGGTTAGTATACCGATGGTGTGCACTGGTTGTATTCATAAATGTGTAGCAGGACTGGGTCGTTCATTGGTGACCAGGTAGCTTAGTCGGTAGGGCACTCGGCTTGTATTTTGGGGGACCCGGGTTTGAATCCCTATCTGACTGCTACATTTTCTCCTCTCCTGTTACAGAATTGGCACCCAACTATTTTAAATAACCCACAGTGGTGGTGTTTTGAAGGTCTCATATGTCTTCGAGAAAGGAGGAGGAGTATAGTGGGATTGGACTGGGTGGATCATCGGTGACCAGGTAGAGCACTCGGCTAGTGTTCTGATGGTCCCGGGTTCGAATCCCGGTCTGGCCGCTACATTTTCTTCTCTCCTGTTACAAATGTAAACCCATGACTAAATGGAAATGCACTTCAGTATCCATCCACGTTAATGAACTAACATAATTAAAGTTATAATAATGTATCTTCAACAGCAGCCTGAAGTGGCTTTCGACGATTCAACCCATTCATACAGTGATACACTGATACAGCTGTCATACACAGTAGAGTGGGGGTACGTAATTTCGCACAATTTTGGCATTGATTTTAATGAATTTCAAATACTTTCATTCAGAACCAAAAAGACTGGACTTACATCGGCAGATGTACCAGTGCTTCACAACACATGAGTATGTAACTGGATATGCGCAGACGTATCACTGCGCACGAGAGCTGTTATTAACTTGAGGTTAACCTGTAGTTGAACGGGTTTTGGGGACGTAATTTCGCACACCCCTCTAACTTTCTTGTTTTTGGAGAAAATAATTATTTCAAACATTTCATGGACCAACAACATCATAAACAAAGATTAATTACCGTTCAAATCTTGAAATGACATCAAAACACAATTATATTTCTAAATGAAAAAGTGATATTTCGCCGCCATTTTCGTTACGAAAAATGACCGCTCCCCATAGTAAACAATGTAAACGAGGTCAAGAAAGTCATAGGGTGTCTGCAGAAAATATCCGTTTTCCGCTTATACTTGATGGATTTTCATACGGGTTTCGATATATTCTTAAAAAAAGGATAGTTTCTCTACATATTTGTACGTGAGTCAGTTATTTATCACCCAGAATTATTTTATGTCAATCGGTTTATTTTCTATTAATTTCTTTACTGAGATGGGCCGATTTCGTTTTTTCAAAACAAACGTATCCTGAAAAGTTTAACTTAATATGACAAAATCACGGTGAGAGGCCTCCTTTAGTCACAACATAAACAACAGAGCAAAACTTTCTGACATTTAAAGGAAGATCGCGAAAAATCGTCAGGTGTGCGAAATTATGTACTGTTAACTCTATACTTCGGCTGGGGTCCATTTATTAATCATATATTATTAATCCGTTTTAATTGAATAAAACAGTCTCACAGGCTTGACATGTCTCTGTTCTTAACTTACCACATCGTCGATTAGGCCTAGGCCTACTTATTTGTGTCAACACCGTACCGGGTACCACGACTGCTCCATCACTTCCCTCCCGCTCTCATCAAGCGCATGCAGATCTGCATCAATCTGGGGTCAATCAAAAGCTTATCGCGGGAATTCCCCAATTCCGAATCTCGTTTAAGACCCGACGCTTCATTGGTTAATCCATATAAGGCTATTACACATTTTCTCCACTCTATCTACTGTATGTGTGTGGAAGTCTCTCTATACATATTAGTCCGAATCACTTCCGCCATTCATATACTCGTCATCGTATCTAATTATCGCTCACTGTGGTAGATAAACACAACACATGTCAGCATCAGTACCTATGTTAGGTACGTGGCTCTGACGCGCGTTAGCCAGCTTACATAACAGCCATGTGGGTGGGAGTGTATCCTCCTCCCTCCCCCGATTGATTTGCACTCTGGCCTTTGTAACATTGAAGTGTAAACCTCTCTTGATAAATTCACTTTTAATGAATACACGACTTTTAGGGTTATGAAAACAACTAAGCTTGTCATCATCATAGCGGTATACGCGATTGGGTACAACGCGAGCGATCTATGGGTATTCGAAAGATATACATATTTGTATTTTCGATTTCATTTTACGCTGCTTTCGTTAACTTCAGAGCTATGGTGTGCTCTGCTGTAGACGAGTTCAGCCTGAAACCCACCAAACAATCATCTTCTTAATAGTAATTCCACTTACAGTGTAGGCACCTTGTCTGACGCATTGAAGTGTAAAACTACGTCAATATTCAATTGCATTGAAATGAACATCATTTATTCCGAATGCGTTAGGAACGATTTGTTGGCATCCGTTGTTTAAACGTGTTGCAAAGAGATTGTAAGAAGAAGCAATGTGGAAAGGAAGATTCTTAGTCAAATATATAGTCAGTAAGTTCTGCATCAAATCTCCAGAAGTAATCCAGCATAAAATATAACATTATTTATGGAAAACATAAACAAATGGAAATATTCAAATAAGAAACTGATGTTTCAGCATGTGTATACAATAAAAACCTGTTTTCCATTATTGTAAATGGGGACTTCCTTGTTATAAATTAGAATCCACCGTATGATTTATCGTATGGATAACATTCAAATTACGCTAAAATAATATGTGGCTTTTGGATCTATGCATACTACATTAAAAATGGCGTCTCACTCTTATATCATGTTGATAATATTAATGTAAATCATAGTGAAAGGATGCAATGCTGCATATTTCCATCTGCATACTATATATAGCTGTATATGTATGTATAGCTAGTTTGTTTAATGCTCAGCTACATTTCTGTATAAACAAGAGCTTTAGTGAAAATAGTATCTAGCCAATAACTTGAGGGGACAGATGAGGACAGATGAAATAAGATACTAATGTGAAATATGGGACATAAAACGTGAATCTTTCTTTGTTTTTCCTTATATTGAGTAAGTTTTAATAGTCATGCCACAATAATTCAATTGTATATATTGCACTCCTTTTCAATGATTAAAAGCTAAGGTTTATTTTTGCAGAGTATGTAAGAATCTGACGTTGAATGACGTTATACACGGAGAACGCTTTAGCGGAAAATTTTAGAAGTGGCACAGTCATTGGCCAAACTAAACTAATGGCAAATATATCATTGCTACACAAGTCAAATTGTTTTATTGTAAAATTAAGTAAAAGCATGAAAATTACTACCTTGCTGAATATTAAAATTATATAAGAATTATTCTCAATATTTAGATATTGAGAATAATGATTAATTAGCTCGAAATCATTGTAATACTCCGAGAAACCGAGAATTGGAGTTTTACGATGAAGAGCCACCTTAGTTTTAAGACCAATTGAATAGCATGGTGTCTTCGGGTTATGAGAATTCCAGTCAAAAAGGTTCAGGTGTATGTTATAGTCACACATTATATAACTAATGCCTTTCACTGACGTCTTTTAAAACGCTAAATGAGCAAAACGCATACACAGCAAAAAGTGCAACGCATGTTTTACATACGTTTGAAAAAAACATGCGTTAAACGTATTTTTAAAACATGCGTTTTACGTATGTTTTGGCCACCATGCGTCAAACGTATGTTTGAACAAAACATGAGTTAAACGTATGTTTAACGTATGTTTGTTTTCCACCACATGTAAAAAGGACATCTGTTAAAATAACCCTACTAATTACACGTATAACATTAGTTTTATCAATGTTATTGAAGACCTGCAATGGGTTTTAAAAAAAATGATACTCCCATATGCAAATACATGTTTAATAGCATCTATCGTTTGGTTTCATTTTATCTATATATGTCTTCTAGCAACTTATAGTGAACCTCATATTAGCCTCATGATAGAATAAAGTAGTTTCAATATCGTATGATGATACATGTAGGTATACAATTATATGTACATCTACTGATTGTAAACAGAAGCAAAACCGCTAATGTGGATTTCGTCTTTTTAAATTTAAATTTTAACAGTTTTTAAGACTAATGCTCTGAATAAATACGATCAATATCAGCTGACCAGTGCTTCATGATGTACAATGTAGTAGGTCTACAACTGCTGTTTGATACCAAAGCTGGCGTCTGTTTCTGGTTTAAAAAATAATAGCTTTCCCTACTATATAGTAAGGGTAGGTTATTGTATGTTTTCAAAACCAGAAGCAAACACCTGTGCTATAACATGACAGATTCTAATGGCCGGACAAGTTTATATTCTGGAAATCTTTATTTATTGTATATTCATAGAATGCCTTTAAATGTTATTCTGAGATTCTGTGTAAACATCCGAAGTTTCTTACTTGATTTCTGGACTCTTTGAGCCAGAATTCGAAAACAATTGAACATTGCATGGGCACGACTTCAGTAAAGATTTTAGCCTTTAAAATCTAAGTGATAAGGTGACGTTAAGGACAAATTGATGTAGGAAAAATAAAATCATCCTAAGATTATGAAATTTATCAATTTAGTCACTCGTTTGTAAATACAACATATTATGTATGAAGAAATATCAGTCATTGGACAGGAACCGAAAATACAAATAAAATGGAATTAAACTTCACTTATGAAAATGACAAATATACGGTGCAACTTCAAAGACAATGTAAATGTACATAAAAACAAAAAAGGTGGATTTTGTAATAGGATCAAACATATGTATAACATATGTTTTGAAACGTCCGTTTTACATGCGTTTACGTTTAACATTTGTTTACCATGCGTATTACGCATGTTTAACACATGTATTACATACGTGGTTTTACATGCGTTTTATAACGTACGTAAAACGTGAATGCACTTTTTCCTGTGTAACCACTTTTTCATACCGATTTTATTTCGAGACTGCCGAAGTTTGAAAAAGTTTAAGTAATAAACATTAACTTGCCCATGGAGGTGGAGTGAAAAGTTTATTATCTATAGCTTTGTCATTGTTCGGCTGGGTGTCACTAACACCTTCATACTGGATGAACAAAACATTATAACGAGTTTTTCACGACGATGTTAAGTTCACGACTTAAACTCATTTGCTTCTACTGTACCGAAGTTTGGGGACACATAGCACATTTAAGTAATAGATACACTTACAAAAATACAAATGTAGTGATTTAAACTAGAGGTGTAAGAAGGAAAGGTTTTTTTAGCGTTAATATTTCAGGTCTAGCCAGTAGATAAGCTGAGGTGGTATCGGGGAATAAGTAAGGAATGGTTGAGTATATATTGGGAGAGTAAATATCATGTTTACGCCCCACCTATCCCACTTAGTCCTGTAAGAGTAATCTGACCGTTAAAATAAAAAAAATACATTTTAAAACACTGTACTATTGTAACTCCTGCACCAGGCAGACATATTTCAACACTTCTTTTCTAGATGATATTTTCCGTAACACGACTTGATTTTATTGATTAAAAGATATTTATACAGTAAAACAAATTCATAACGAATACTCTTGCAACGAACGAAATCATTCATGGTTATAATAAAGTAATTGTCTTTCCCTGTCTTGGTTCCTATAAGATGTCTGTGATTACGAACTCTGCTGATAGCGAAGTAGTTTCGTTGGTCCATAGAGATTCGTTATAACCGTGTGTTACTGTAGTGTCCATATATATAGCCTTTATACATAATACCAAATACCGGTATGTAGACAGACAGACCAGACAGACTGTGAGTGGGCAATAGATGATTTATTGAACTCGAAAACAAACTGTTGCCCGAGGCTGAAGGCCGAGGGCAACAGTTTGTTTCAGGGTCCAACAAATCATCTGCTGCCGGAAAACCTAGTCGATAACTGTTTTGTTATACCCATTGACTCAAGACAATGCATTGACGTCACGAATTGCAGTTGTGACGTCACTCCGGTCCAACAGCACATTTTAACAGTCGATTTTAACAGTTTTTTGGACCGCTCGATGGAACAGTTCATTTATTGGCATTTTTGTCAATAGAGTTTGTATAGAAACTATTTTATATGTGTATAACAAAGAAAAATGTCTATAGAGCCAAACGCCTGTGGTAAAACTGTAAGACAAATAAACACCACGGGAATATTGTATTCAACAGTAAAGTAAACGATTTATAACTAGGACTAGATAGTACATGAAGTGGTTCTTCCCATCATATCTGTAATTATTCCCAAGCTTCCGGTGTACACAGTTCAAGGAGACCCCGTCACAATACAACAATACTGTTCGTTATATATAGTCAATGACTGTTTACTTCCTGTAGTGATAACCTCAGACATCATCCCAATGCTTCTGCTACATCCTGTTCACAGGGACCTGGCACGATTTTTTAAACTAACAGTATACATATATACATATTATAGTATCCATGGTATGAACTCGGCGGTCGAGAAAAACGGACCTATTTTTTTTAAAACCGCGATTATTTTAATAAATGGGTTCTATACAACATTGACAGATATCTTACCTTAAAGAGAAATAATTTGTCTTTCCATTGAGTGCTTGATGAACAAAATTGGCCAAGTATTGACGAAGTTATGGCTTGATGAATCGTGAAATTTACGAAAAATATGCTAGGTAGACATTTCTCTGTCTGGTCGAAATGTCGTCTCGGCTCTAATGGGTACCTCAAAAACCAAGCCAAACATTATGCAAATTATGTAATGTTGTGCTTGTGAGTAAACTCGAGAAGCGTTCCGAAGAACAAATGAACATAATATTGTATAATGTACATGTACACATATTATGCATTGAATTTTAAGTCAATAAAAAATGACTGGAGTTCAAAATAGCATCCAGTAGTAATTAAGCTCACCATAGCATGTGATTCTCATGTCATCAAGTAATTGCAGTAAAAATAAATTTTTCACTATGTATATAGTCTAACCTGATGGAAAATCTAACTTTATTAGATTATTTTGTTAGTTTATTTTTATATATTCAAGCAATCAGAATTCCTTTATAGTGTGATATTGCTCCAAACACTAAGTGGAGTTGCTAAGCGCTTTTACCTGAAGACCTTGATTGACCTGGACAAAACAAAGTTATTGTCAGTCTATTCCTTTCTAATTCAATCAAAACTTTGCAACAAAAAATAGTCAATAATGAATAACGCAATTTAACAACAGGCACCACAGGCTATTGTCTCTACAGATATATGGATATTCTTATATATGTACAATCTGTGTATTACACAACAAATTTTATAATTACACATAGGGATATCTGTATATATATCTATAGAGCCAAAATCTTGACACTGACTTTTGACCCAAATAACCTTTGATCTAGCCCCAGTCTTGTTTATTAATTAAACAACTCAGACAAATGACATATATTATTTTAATTGGTTTATTAGTCATAAATTATTCAAAAGTTATACATACAAGGTATGTAAACATGCAATAATCATTATTATTCCTTTTTTATTTGTGTGAAGAAGAAATAAATTATTAAAAAACATCCTGGAAATAATAGTAAAGAATTATGCTAGGTTTGTACTTCAAGTTTGAATCTGTTCTTCCTTAATGAAAATCATATATATATATATTTCTGGTCCATAATGGGTACATCACAAACAGACTTTTTTTTTTACTGTTAGTTTTGATCTCAGAGATACATGTAGTTGTTTTTCCCTTTTCTTTTTTGGCGAGCTGCCATCACATATTGCACTTCTGTCATCTGGTGGAAGGTCCCATACATTCTATAAAGAAAATATGGAGTAAATGTTAGTTAATGTACAGAGATAAATACTGTATATACATGTTTGTACATAATCTTCCAGTGTAAGCCTACATGTAAAACAAACTAGTTCCATTTTTTTTCTGTCAAACACAAATTTATAACAATTACACATCTTTTGAACACAAGTTTATCAAAATCAAACCCCACTAGATACTACTGAGTCATTTCTTAAATTACAGAGGTCTAGGTATTTTCATGTGAAGAATAATGGTACTAACAGTACTAGTGCCAGATTTATGTAGCCTAAATGTATTGGACATAATATATATAACATATTGTAAAAATTCAATTACTATTCCTTACTTACACCACTTGTGATGTATTGGTGTGAATTTTACATAATTAAGACCAGCAGATAGCATAACGAGTACGTGACTAAGTGATTGTAAATCTAAAAAAATACGATCTTACACACATGGGCACTGATGAAGTAAATTTGAAAGTGGCTATATCCATAACATACAGTTACATCAATAGATATCGGAAAAGATATCACACTCCTGACGCTGTAACAGTAGCTAACTTACATGTATATCGTACATAACACTGAAGAATGCGATCATCTTTTAGGGAAACGCGTATAATACGACTCTATGTATGCTTCTGTTGTAATCCAAGATTAAATCTGTTATATATCCCAAATTTATCAACACTTTTCCTGATTTCTAATCTCTATTTTACTATGGTACAAATTCCAAAAAGCGACCAAACACTTATAGAATAGGCCTATAACTGTTACCCCTTCGGGGCCCCACTCACCTTATAGAGACAAAGAGAAGTCAGTTTATGTGGTTTTGGTAGATCATTCACAAATCACAGTTGTTGTCATAGCTCGAATTCGTTTCCATGTAATATTCTCAGCTATTCACAACATTCTTTAGTTTAAATAAACTCCTTATTCACTTCGAATCAGCAGTTGATTCTGTTATGTATGACACTAAATACACGTAGTTATGAGGTAAGGGAGATAACTCCTATAGCTTTATTATCAATACATCCTATAAAGGTCATATTATTAATCTAGGTTATAGAACTTTCTAGAATAATATCATGTATAAACATACTTGTTTGTAAACATGTTGATTATAAGTAGAGATCTGGAATGATCTATTTCCAGAAAGTTCTGTGTGTTTATTTGTTTACTGTTTTTAGTTAGATATTTCTAGAAGTAGAAGGTTCTCCAATATTCTTGAACTAGGGTTTAGCTATATATACTCCAACTGTCCAAAGCTAATCAGAACTGTAATGAGACCTGTAATGAGACATATCAAGAATTGTACAGTGCCATATTAGATTCTATTGGGAGAGCTATTGTGACTTTATCTGTGGATTATTACAACACTTTGTGTGGATTTATTCATATTGCCTGGAACTTTACAAATCATCTGTGGACATTCATTTTCCTCCTAGATTTGTGATTATTGTTAATTTGAAACCTGGAAGGATCAAGGATTATACCAGGACATTCGCATACAGATAAGTAACACTTTAAATCATCGTATTACTCTTGTACCACCACCAATTACTTTAGATATTGTAAACCATCTCTGTATAATATTGTATATATAATTAAATTGTGTTTTGAATTTAGCTGCTGGTTTCTCATTTCTGTTATTCTTGCTTGTAACAGAATTGGGGGCTCGTGTCCGAGATCGATACTTTATTTGTGGAATCTAACTTTGAAAAATTAATTAAGAAATTTTCAAAATTTGTGTACAAACTTGGAGTTTACATTTGAAACCAACAGCTAGATAAACATGACTACTATGCAGGTAGAACAGTTTGTTAAAGCGCCATACCTGGATGTTCTTTTGCAAGTTAATAAGAAGGATTTACTGTTATTGAGTAAACATTTAGGCATAGCTATCAAAACTAATTTGAGGAAAGCTGAAATTCGGAATGTAATTATAAGATATTTTGTTGACAATGGCAAATTTGACTCTAGTGCATTAGATAGTAAAGAGGAAACAGTCAGTTCAGAAGTTCAAATTAGACAAATGGAACTTGAACATGAAATGTAACTAAGACAAATGGAAATAGACAAAGAAAAGCAAATGAGAGAAAGAGAAATAGAAAGAGAGTTATGAGAAAAAGAAATTGAAAGAGAATTAAAAGAAAAAGAAATTGAAAGAAAATTAAAAGAAAAAGAGATCGAGAGAGATCAGATGTTAGAACTAGAGAAGCAGAAAATTCAAGCTGAAACAGAACTTAGAATTAAAGAATTAGAGCTAGCTTCTCAGGACAGTTCAAGTAATCCAACTTTTAGGGGTTTACAAGGAAACAGAGGTTTTGATGTTAGTAGAAACATAAGGTTAGTTGCTCCTTTTCAAGAGAAAGAAGTTGACAAGTATTTTCTGCATTTTGAGAAAATAGCTGATAGTATGAAATGGCCTGAAGATAAGCTTACAATGCTTCTTCAAAGTGTCTTGATTGGTAAAGCTAGAGACATTTATTCTTCTTTATCTGTAGATGAGATCTCAAATTACCAAGTAGTCAAGAAAGCTATTTTGAAAGCTTATGAGTTAGTTCATGAGGCTTACTGCCAGAAATTTCGAAACTCGAGAAAGAGAGATGAACAAACTCATGTAGAATTTGCCAGAGAAAAAGAACAATTATTTAATAGGTGGTGTGATTCTAAAGAAATTGATGAGGATTTCGGTCAATTAAGGCAATTATTGTTGATAGAGGAGTTTAAACGTTGTGTCCACACAAACATAAAAACTCATTTAGATGAGAGAAAAGTTGAAACACTTAGTGAAGCAGCTACAATGGCTGATGATTACGCTCTCACCCACAAAGGCTCATTTGTTAAAAACAGGTCTCAAGACAAAAACAGTAACACAGGTACTAGTAAATTTGGTCAGCCTAGGAACCCAACCTTTAGTGGCCCTTCTAACGACAAACCTAAATTAGGTGATAAGACTAAGTCTGATTCTAAAACAGATCATAGGGCAGGTGTGGGGTCTCCTTCTGGTCCTGTTTGTAATTACTGCAAGAAAGTAGGGCATACTATGTCTGAATGTTATTCTCGCCAGCGTAAGGAGCAAAGGCGTAAACAGTCAGTTCCTTCTGTGTTAGCTATGTCAAAGCCTAGTCATAAACTTATTAATATTGTGGAAGATTCTAAAGTGTCTGTTGAGATTAAGAGTCTGATAGTGTATTGGAGAAGTACTCTCCCTTCATTTCTGAAGGTTTTGTTTCACTTACTAGTGATATCACCAACTTGAAACCTGTGAAGATTTTGAGAGATACTGGGGGTTCTCATTCTTTGATATTAGATGGCGTAGTGCCTTTGTCTGAGGAAACCTCATCTGGTAGTAGTGTTTTGCGTCAAGGTGTAGAGTTAGGTTTTGTTAATGTGCCTCTCCATTGTGTTTATTTTAAGTCAGACTTGGTTACTGGGCCTGTCACCATTGGTGTTAGACCGGTACTTCCCATAGAGGGCATGTCGCTCATTTTAGGCAATGACTTGGCTGGAGAGAAAGTTAGGGTAGATCCCTTAGTGTCCAGTATCCCTGATAAAACAGGCGATGCTGAGACTATTCGACAGGAATTTCCTGGTATTTTCCCTACTTGTGCTGTAACTCGTTCAATGAGTAAGAAGGTTTCTGATGTTGCAGTAGTTGAGGATCATTATAGTCCAGGGTTAGGTGACACTTTCTTGGCTCATGATATACATGATGTCGGGGGTAAGTGTGATCTTTTGAGCAATCCTGCAGACTTTGATAGTGATAGAGTTGTTCCTAACAAAGGTACTTCTTTGGCTGACATGATGAGTAAATCATCTTTGTCTAGAGAGGAGCTTATAGTAGAACAGGAAAAAGATCCTGAAATCTCCTTATTGTGTAATCGGGCTTTGAGTGAGGAAGAGGCTGAGAAAGTCTCAGTTTGTTACTTCCGTAGGTCAGGTGTGTTGATGCGCAAGTGGCGCTCCCCTGATGTGTCTCCCGAGGAAGACTGGAAGGTTGTCAATCAAATAGTTGTCCCACCGAGGTATAGGCAAGCTATTCTGAGTTTATCTCATGATGTACCTATGGCAGGGCATTTAGGTGTGGCCAAGACTTATAACAGGATCTTAGATCACTTCTTTTGGCCCAAGTTGAAACGGGATGTGGCTGATTTTTGTAGGTCTTGTCATACTTGTCAGGTGGTAGGGAAACCTAATCAGAAAATCCCTGTTGCACCTTTGCACCCCATTCCAGCATTTAAGGAACCATTTAGTAGAGTCATTATAGACTGTGTAGGTCCTCTACCCAAAACTAAGTCTGGGAATGAGTATCTTTTAACTATTATGTGTGCTTCCACACGCTTTCCTGAAGCCATTCCACTCAGAAATATCAAGGCCCCTAACATAGTCAAGGCTTTGGTTAAATTCTTTACACTGGTTGGTCTTCCAAAAGCGGTCCAATCGGACCAAGGTTCGAATTTCATGTCTGGTATTTTTCAACAAGTCATGTACCAGCTCCAGATCAAGCAGTATAAGTCTAGTGCTTATCATCCAGAGTCTCAGGGTGCTTTAGAACGTTTTCATCAGACATTGAAGAATATGATGAGATCTTATTGTTTTGAAAACAAAAGAGATTGGGACGAAGGTATACACATGTTGTTGTTTGGCGTTAGAGAATCTGTACAAGAATCTCTTGGCTTCAGTCCCTTTGAACTTGTGTTTGGACATACTGTACGTGGTCCTTTGAAAATTTTGAAAGACAAAATTTTGGACGAAGATTCTAAAGTGAATCTCTTAGAGTATGTGTCTAACTTTAAGCAAAGGTTGACAAGGGCATGTGAACTGGCAAAAGAAAATTTGGCCGTTACTCAAACCAAAATGAAAACATGGTATGATAAAGATGCCCGTGCAAGAAGTTTTGATCCAGGTGACAAAATTTTGGCTCTATTACCAATACCGGGTCAGCCTTTGCAAGCTAGATATTTTGGACCTTATGTTGTTGAGAAAAAGGTCGATGATGTTAACTACATTGTACAAACTCCAGGGAGGCGCAAGAAAACTCAATTATGTCATGTTAATATGCTTAAGAAATATGTAGATAGAGAAGAGAGCAAGACCTCTCAACCTATTGCTACTTTGGCCTCTGTACCATCAAAAAGTGAAAGTACAGCTGATATTTGTAAATTAGACTTAGATGTTGGTGTACAAGATGTAGGTTTAGACTGTGGTGTTAAGTTAAGGAACTCAGATGTGCTCGCGAACTTGGAAAAGAAACTGTGTCATCTATCAGAAGAGGAACGCAATGAACTGAAAGATTTGATACTTGAGTTTAAACATTTGTTTCCGGATACACCAGGCAAAACAGATGCTATCTATCACGACGTGGATGTAGGCGATGCGCCACCTGTCAAGCAACATCCTTACCGTGTCAATCCTTTGAAAGAAGAATACTTAAAGATAGAAATTCAATACATGTTGGACAATGATATTATTGAACCAAGCAAAAGTGAATGGAGCTCTCCATGTGTTCTGGTACCAAAGCCAGACAAGACATACCGGTTCTGTACTGACTTCAGAAAAGTAAACTCTGCCAGTAAAACAGACTCTTATCCAATTCCAAGGATTGACTCTTGCATTGACAAAGTTGGCAAAGCCAAGTATGTTAGCAAGTTTGACCTTTTGAAAGGATATTGGCAGGTGCCATTAACAGAAAGAGCTAAAGAAGTGTCGGCATTTGTAACCTCACAAGGTTTGTACCAGTACAAAGTTATGCCGTTTGGTATGAAGAATGCCTCGGCAACATTTCAACGTCTTCTTAACACCTTGTTGATAAAATTTGAAAACAAATTGAAAATATGTATAACTGTATCTGTAATTTTTGCATTCTGGTGTAGCGTACATCAATCTAAAATTAAAAGTACAGAACTAACTTTAACGCTGTATTAACGTAAATCTTTGTCTAGCCGTGACAAAAATCTTACTGACATTGACTGTACATTACCATCAAAACGTAATGTAATTTGATACAAAACACAATCTTTACGACGTATTTTGAGATAGACAGCAAAAGTCACGCATTTATTATAGAAATTTACCCTGAAAAATGTAGAAAAAGAAAATTATTATTAAAGAGACAATTCACTCAGGCAAATTCGTTTACATAACCAATAAGCAAAATATAGCATAAATGTATTGTTCTACATTTCTTATGAAACATATAACGTAAAACATTGACAAATTCCTCGACATTGTTAAGTATTTTAATTAATATCGTTGAAATATCAAATCGTTGATCAATATGATTAAGCAGGTACAATATCAACTCTGTACCCATACCCGAGCCAAAGTCACGCACGTTAAACAAATGAACTACATAACCACTGAGAAGGTGATAAAATGATTTTTAGGCAAGACAATTCACCTAATAAGGTAAACACACTACTGTCAGAGCTATTTGAGCAGTTCTAGCCAAAAGTTGCATTACTTTACGAGCAAGGGACAGGGTTCGGCATACAAGTAGTTCGACCACAGTGTGTAATGGCGGACAGCGAGCAAGTTTGAATATTTCACACACGTGTCACCACCATAGGCGTTTCAGGCATATCACAGTATAACTGACTGATCTAATTTCCATTAGAACTTGTTTTATCTGATATATATACAAATTTTAATGTTCTCTTAGACTGAATTGTCCCTTTAATGAACTCCACAATAATATATAAAGAAAGTTTGCGTTCCAGTCGTTCTCACAAAGATGTTAAAGAATTTGTGCAGCTTTTTTTTTTTTTTTTGTATATAATACGTCAGGATATTGCTTTGGATAAATGAAAAATCAAGTCCCATCCAACGAATCGCCTAGCTTTTAGCGGAGTCTTCCCCGAACACCAACTCTGACTGGGTAGGGTGGGGTGTTTTCATAGGGGTTAAGGTGTGTTGATGGGGAGTTATAATCTATCTCAGAATTGTTCTCAGTGCAAGATCACAGGTAAATCTCAGGTAAATCAACCAATATATAAAGGTAGACATAAAAAGAAGAACGATCCGAATAATTACCGTTCAATATCGTTACTACCGACCCTTTACAAACTGATGGGAAATGTTATTCGTAATCGTGTCCTTCGATGGATGGAAACGGAAAATATCCAATTCCCTAACAAACAGCAACAAGGATTTCAGGAAGAAAAGAGCTGCCCCATGGCATATTTTAATCTTCACGAATGTATCAACGAAAATCTAGAACAAAACAGTAATGTGTATGTTGCGTTTTTAGATACATACAAAACTTTCGATACTGTTCAACATAAAGGCATGTTTCAGAAGTTATATGAACTCGGTATAACCGGAAACTTGTTCAGAATGCTTTACAACTCATATAAAGTAATCGTCAGTGCGGTCTTCCACAATAATGTCCAATCACGTTGGTTCAGTGTGAAAAGATCAGTAAGACAATGAGGAATAATGTCAACTTTTTATACCTCCTCCATATAAACGATCTACTTAACCAATTAGAAGTATCGGCAGCAGGCGCGAGAATTCTGTCAGTTAAATGTGCTAACCCATGCCTAGCGGACGATATAGCGCTCATTAGCACGAGTCCGAGAGCTCTTCAGTGCCTACTCAACATCGCGGAAGAATATGCGAAGACGTGGAATTTTACTTTTAATTCTTCTAAGTGTTCTATAATATCGTTTAAAAACTGTATTACAAATATCACATGGACATTGGACGGGAATATACTCAAGACGGTAAAATCAGAAGTTCATCTAGGAATTGAAGTATCATCGGATCTAAAGATCTCAAACGCGGTGGAGAAAGCATGCAAAAAAGGAAGGAACATGTTACATGCCATAACTCGTATGGGATCAGACTGTGCATATACTAAGCCGTTGACCACTGTTAACATTTATAAGAAGGTAATACTACCAGCCGTGTTATATGGGTCTGAAATGTGGAGCAACTTAACGGCAAAAGACAGACAAACGCTAGAAATCTTCCAACACTATGCTACAAAAATAATTCTAAATCTTAGGAAATCTTCAAGGTCGGATATGTGTGAAACGATGCTCGGCATCTATAGAATCAATAGTGAAATTGAAAAGAGGAAATTGAACTTTCTACACTGCCTGATAAGTAGTCCTCCAAATAGCACAACAAAAGATATTTTCATTCGTAGACTTTTAAAATTTCTGAATTATGACGGAACATCAAAGATACAAGGCGGATTCGTGCCTGATATAGTCAACATTCTTCGCAAGTATAATTTAATAACATATATATCTCAATACGTAATAGATGGGAACTTTCCAAATCGACGCGAGTGGAAATATATAGTAAGAGCTGCAATACACATCCGTGAAAACGCACAACTTAAAGAACGAATGAACAATGACTCTGATTTTAATCGTTTTAAACATGTACACATGACATATAGTGAACCATATAAGCTACTAAAATTAGAAAACACCAATAAGAAAGAAGTATTATACGTCTGTAAAATGTTAACTTGCCCTCCTATAGAACACAGTAGCAAAATATGTGTGAAGTGTGGAAAACCTTCCTATGACGTCATTCGGCATTTCGTCACTGAATGTACTACCACATTCATTCTCAGGGACACGTTTATGGACAAAATAATAAATTACTATGGTGTACAGCCATA
>SAYR01045694.1:1619166-1643068 GCA_004382745.1 Argopecten irradians irradians | reverse complement strand
CCCCGGGATCAAGCCAAAATTCATAAACAAGTTCTGTTCCCCCTTTCCCAAGGAATGTTCTGGTCAAATTTGGTTACAATCCCCCATGCAGGACAATCTAGGACAAAGTAGCAATTCATAAAGATTTACCCATTTTCCCCCTATTGGGCCCCAACCCCCCTGCCCCAGGGGGGTCAGAGCCAAAATTTAATACAAGTTCTGTTACCCCTTTCGCCCAAGGATCGATGTTTGTGGCCATAATTTGGGTTTACAATCCATTGCAGAACTCTAGGACAAGTAGCGTTTTTATAGCGGATTTACCTTTATTTCCCCTATTTGGGCCCCGCCCCTCCTGCCCCAGGGTCAGAGCCCAAAAACTATTATACAAGTTCTTTTCCCCTTCTCCCAAGGATGTTTGTGGCCAAATTTGGTACAATCCATGCAAGAAACTCTAGGACAAGTAGCTTTTTTATTAGGTATTACCTTATTTTCCCTATGGGGCCGCCGCCCCTCCTTGCCCCAGGGGGGTCAGAGCCCAAAACTGTATACAAGATTCTTGTTCCCCTTCCCCAAGGATGTTGTGTCCAAATTTGGTTTACAAATCCATGCAGAAACTCTATGACTAGTAGCCGATTAAAGGAAATTGGACGGCGGTACGGCACGGACGGGACGACGGACGGACGGACGGATGACGGACGACGGACGACCGCGCCATGACATTAAGCTCACCAGCCTTCGGGGCCATGTGACTAAAAAAAAGGTCTATGGGCGTAATATAACTGGACACCTAAAATGTGACCATTATGATGTCTCTAATAGTTGACATGATTAGCATCAACTGATCACTGTCCAAAATGGCTTGTTCCATCTGTGGATTTAAATCGTCATTACACCGGTTTTACCTTGTCTGGCTATAAACTATGTTAATGCAGGGACACTGGAGTGTGTAAAAATATGTGATAACCAACTTGCTAATGAAGTTTATCACATGGATTTCCATGTGAAATGGATCAAATTAATTAAATAGTCTAAATCTTTTTTGTTATGAAATGGGTTCCAATACCCAAAATTCCAGATATCATATTTTCCATTTTGGGTAAATAAAAGGACGATTTTAATGTAATCATTACATATAACCTAATATTATTGAAAATTTATGTTCCTTGCACTATTATTCTGATATTAAAAAAGCTTACTCATTCAACATTATGCGAAATCGCGACACAATTTAACAACATTTTTCTCACCTTCCTAAAAACGTTCCTGATAAAGGTCTGTTGTCGACTGTAGAATGAAAATTTCATAGTTTGAATATCGCTATGAAGATTATCTTTTATTTCTTCATGATACGTGTGCTATTCACGTAAGGTATTTAGTTACCCAAATGATCGAGTAGTTATAATAAAATTGGGTGAAATTTGGACCACGGTGAAATATGGAACACCTGCTTATATAAGCTACTTGCAACCCAACAGAGTTGTGACTGAACAATAGTTTGTCGTGCATATCCTACTCTGCATCCAGATCTTCCGAATGTCTGGAGCTGCTGACAAATATTTCATGATTGTCAAATGTTGTTTAGTATGTAGAAAACAGCATGTGTTTCATTGATATGCAAATGATTCTTTTTTTTTTCCAGATACAAGACTTAACTGTTTCCTTCACGGCCTACTAGTTGGATCGTCCCACTAGTATACATTTTCCTCTCCTACTACTATACTTTATGGCCCAGCAAGTTACCAAAAACGTATGTACCATTGACAAAACTTCATAATTTGTGGTTTATTTTTCGTTTAATAGAGAAAAGTTCTGGGCTAAACTAGTGGTTAGTATACCGATGGTGTGCGACTGTATGTATTCATAAAATGTGTATGCAGGGACTGGGTCGTTCATTGGTGACCAAGGTAGCTTAGTCGGACTAGGAGCACTCGGCTTGATATTTGGGGGACCCGGTTTGAATCCCTATCGAACTGCTACATTTTCTCCTCTCCGTTGTTACAGGAATTGGCACCAACTATTTTAAATAACCCACAGTGGTGGTGTTTCTGAAGTCCATATGTCTTCGAGAAAGAGGAGGGAGGTATAGTGGGATTGGACTGGCGTGGATCATCCGGTGACCAGGTAGAGCACTCGGCTAGTGTTTCTGATGGTCCCGGGTTCGAATCCCGATCTGCCGTACATTTTCTTCTCTTTCCTGTTCACAAATGTTAAACATGACTAAATGGAAATGCACTTCCAGTTATCCATCCACGTTTAATGAACTAACATAATTAAAGTTATAATAATGTATCTCAAACAGCAGCCTGAAGCTGGCTTTTCGACGATTCAACCCATTCATACAGTGATATACACTGATACAGCTGTCATACACAGTAGAGTGGGGTACGTAATTTCGCACAATTTTGGCCATTGATTTTAAATGAATTTCAATACTTTTCATTCTGAAACCAAAAAGACTGGACTTACATCGGCAAGATGAACCAGTGCTTCACAACACCATGAGTTATGTAACTGGATATGCGCAGACGTATCACTGCGCACGAGAGCTGTTATTAACTTGAGGTTATTTAACCTGTAGTTTGAACGGGTTTTGGGGACCGTAATTTTCGCACACCCCTCTAACTTTCTTGTTTTTGGAGAAAATAAATTATTTAAACATCATGGTACCAAACCAACATCATAAACAAAGATTAATACCGTTCAAATCTTTGAAATGACATCAAAACACAATTAATTTCTAAATGAAAAAGTGATTATTTCCGGCCGCCATTTTCGTTTACGAAAAAATGAAACCGCTCCCATAGTAAACAATGTAAACGACGGTCAAGAAGTCATAGGGTTGTCTGCAGAAAAATATCCGTTTTCCGCTTTATACTTTGATGGATTTTCAACGGGGTTCGATATATTCTTAAAAAAGGATAGTTTCTCTACATATTTGTACGTGACGTAGTTTATTTTATCACCCAGAATTATTTTTCATGTCAATCGGTTTATTTTCTATTAATTTCTTTACTGAGATGGGCCGTATTTTTCCGATTTCGTTTTCAAAAACAAACGTATCCTGAAAAGTTTTAACTAAATATGACAAAATCACGGTGAGAGGCCTCCTTTTTAGTCACAACATAAACAACAGGAGCAAAACTTGATCTGACATTTAAGGAGATCAGCGAAAAATCGTCAGGTGTGCGAAATTATGTACTGTTAACTCTACGTTATTACTTCGGCTGGCGGTCCATTTAGTTAATCATATATTATTAATTCCGTTTTAATGAATAAACAGTCTCACAGGCTTGACATGTCTCTTCTTAACTTACCACATCTCGCATTTAGGCCCTAGGCCCTACTTATTTGTGTCAAACACCCGTACCGCGGTACCACGACTGCCTCCATCCACCTTCCCTCCCGCTCTCATCAAGCGGCATGCAGATCTGCATCAATCTGGGCTTCAATTTTCAAAAGCTTATCGCTCGGGAATTCCCCACATTCCGGAATCTCGTTTAAGACCCGACGCTTCATTGGTTAAATCCATATAAGGCTATTACACATTTTCTCCACTCTATCTACTGTTATGTGTGTGGAAGTCTCTCTAACATATTTAGCCGAATCACTTCCGCCATTCATATACTCGCTCTCGTAATCTTAATTATCGCTCACTTTGGTAGGATAAAACACAACAACAGTCAGCACATACCTATGTAAGGTATCGTGGCTCTGGAAACGCGCGTTAGCCAGCTTACAAAACAGCCATGTGGGTGGGAGTTACCCCTCCCCCTCCCCCCGATTGATTTGCACTCTGGCCTTTGTAACATTGAAGGTAAAACCTCTCTTGATAAATTCCACTTTTAAATGAATAACACGACTTTTTAGCGTTATTGAAACAACTAAAGCTTGGTCATCCATCAAGCGGTATACGCGAGTTGGGTAACAACGCGGAGCGATCTATGGGTATTCGAAAGATTATACATATTTGTATTTTCGATCAATTTACGCTGCTTTCTCCGTTAAACTTCAGGAGCTATGGTGTCGCTCTGCTGTAGACGAGTCAAGCCTTGAAACCCACCAAACAATCATCTTACTTATTAGTTAATTCACTTAACAGTGTAGGCACCTTGTCTGACGGCATGAAGTGTTAAAACTTACGTCAATATTCAATTGCATTTGAACATGAACATTCATTTATTTCCGAATGCGTTAGGAACGATTTGTTGGCATCTTGTTTAAACGTTGTTGCTAAAGAGATAGTAGAAGAAGCAATGTGGAAAAGGGAAGATCTTAGTCAAATATATAGTTCAGTAAGTTCTGCATCAAAATCTCCAGAAGTAATCCAGCATACAAATATAACATTATTTATGGAAAACATAAACAAATGGAAATATTCAAATAAGAAACGCATGTTTCAGGCATGTGTATACAATAAAAAAACCTGTTTTCCATTATTGTATAATGGGGATTCCTTCGTATAAATTAGAACTCCACCGTATTGATTCATCGTATGGATAACATTCAATTACGCTAAAATAATATGTGGCTTTTGACGATCATGCATACTACATTAAAAATGGCGTCTCACTCTATATCCATTGTTATAATATTAATGTAAATCAAGTGAAAGGAATATGCAAGCTGCATATATTCCACTGCTTACTAATATAGCGTGTATATGCATATAGTATAGCTGTTTGTTTAATTGCTCAGCTACATTTCTGTATAAACAAGACTTAGTTAAAAAATAGATCTAGGCCAATTAACTTGAGGGGACAGATAGGACAGATGAAATTAAGATACTAATGTGAAATATGGGACATAAACGTGAATCTTTCTTTTTTTTCCTTTATATTGAGTAAGTTTTAATAGTCATGCCACAAAATTCAATTGTATATATTGCACTCCTTTTCAATGATTAAAAAGCTAAGGTTTATTTTTGCGAAGAGTATGTAAGAATCTGACGTGATGACGTTATACACGGAGACTCTTTAGCGGACAATTTTAGAAGTGGCACAGTCATTGGCCAAACTAAACTAAATGGCATAAGTAATCATTGCCCTACACAAGTCAAAATTGTTTTATTGTAAAATTAAGTAAAAGCAATGAAAATTCACTACCTTGCCTGAATATAAAATTTATAAGAATTATTCTCAATATTTAGATATTTGAGGAATAATGATTTAATTAAGCTCGAAATCATTGTAATACTCGAGAAACCGAGAATTGGAGTTTTACAGATGAAGAGCCACCTTTAGTTTAAGACAATGAATACGCACTGGGTGTCTTCGGGTTTATGAGAATTCCAGTCAAAATGTTTCAGGTTGTAGTTATAGCTACACATTATAAACTAATTGCCTTTTCACTGACGTCTTTTAAAAACGCTAAAATGAGCCAAAACGCGATACACAGCAAAAAGTGCAACGCAATTTGTTTTACATACGTTGAAAAAACATGCGTTAAACGTATTTTTAAAACATGCGTTTTAGTTATGTTTTGGCCCACCATGCGTCAAACGTATGTTTGAACAAAAACATGAGTAAACGTAATTGTTTAACGTAATGTTTGTTTCTCACCACGATGTAAAAAGGACATCTGTTAAATAAACCCTTACTAATTACACGTATAACCATTAGTTTTATCAATGTTATAAAGACCTGCACATGGGTTTTAAAAAAAAAATGATACTTCCCATAGCACATACATGTTTAATAGCATCTATCGTTGGTTTCACTTTATCTATAAATATGTCTTCTAGCCAAACTATATAAGTGAAACCTCATATTAAGCCTCACTGAGTAGAATTAACAGTAGATTTCAATATCGTATGTATGATACATGTAGGTATACAATTATATGTAACATCTACTGATTGTATATGACAGAGCAAAACCGGCTAATGTGGATTTCGTCTTTTTAAATTTAAATATTAACCTAGTTTTTAAAGACTAATGCTCTGAATAAATTACGAATCAATATTCAGCTGACCAGTCTTCATGATGTACCATGAGTAGGTCTACAACTGCTGTTTGATACCAAAGCTGGCTCTTGTTTTCTGGTTTAAAAATAATACTTTCCCTACTATAGTAAGGTAGGTTATTGTAATGTTTTTCAAAACCCAGAAGCAAACAACCTGTGCTATAACATGAAGATTCTAATTGGTCCGCGACAAGTTTATATTCTGGAAATCTTTATTTCATTGTATATTCATAGAATGCCTTTTTAAATGTTATTCTGAGATTCTGTGAAAACATCCGAGAGTTTTCTTACTTGATTTCTTGGACTACTTTGACCAGAATTCGAAAACAATGAACATTGCATGGGCACGACTTCAGTGTAAAGATTTAGCCTTTAAAAATCTAAGTGATAATGGTGACGTTAAGGACAAATTGATTTGTAGGAAAAATAAAATCATCCTAAATTATGAAATTTTATCAATTTAGTCACTCGTTTTGTTAAAATACAACATAATTATGTAGAAGAAATATCAGTCATTGGACAGGAAACCGGAAAAACCAAAATAAATGGAATCTTATAAACTTTTTCCACTTATGGAAAATGACAAATATACGGTGCAACTTCAAGACAATGATAAATGTACATAAAAACAAAAAAGGTGGATTTTGCTAATAGGATCAAACATATGTATAAAAATATGTTTTGAAACGTCTCGCGTTTTAACATGCGGGTTTACGTTTAACATTTTGATTTACCATGCGTATTACGCAAGTTTAACACATGTTATTACATACGTGGTTTCTACATTGCCGTTGTTATAACGCTTACGTTAAAAACGTGAATGTACTTTTTCCTGATGTAAACACTTTTTCATACCGATTTTATTCGAGACTGCCCGAAGTTTGAAAAAGTTTAAAGTAATAAACATTAACTTGCCCACTGGAGGTGGAGTGAAAGGTTTATTATCTATACTTTGTCATTGTTCGGTGATGGTGTTCACTAACACCTTCATACTGGTCAAAATGAACAAACATTATAACGAGTTTTTCTACGACGATTTAAGTTTCACGACCTTAAACTCATTTGCTTCTACTGTACTAAGTTTGGGGACACATAGCACATTAAAGTAATAGATACACTTAACAACAAATACAAATGTAGTGAATTTAAACTAGAGGTGTAAGAAGGAAAGGTTTTTTTAGCGTTATATTTCAGGTCTAGCAGCTTAGATAAGCTGAGGTGGTTATCGGGGAATAATTTAAGGAATGGTGAGTATATATTGGGAGAGTAAATATATGATGTTTACGCCCCAACCCTATCCCACTTTAGTTCCTGTTAAGAGTAATCTGACCGTTAAAATTTAAAAAAAAACATTTTAAAACACTGTACTATTGAACTCCTGCAACCAGCAGACATATTTCAACACTTCTTCTAAATGATATTTTCCGTTAACACGACTTGATTTTATTGATTAAAGATATTTATACAGTTAAAACAAATTCATAACGAATACTCTTGCAACGAACGAATCATTCATGTTATAATAACAGTAATTGTTCTTTCCCTGTCTGTTCCTTAATACAGATGTCTGTGATTACGAACTCTGCTAGATAGACGAAGTTAGTTTCGTTGGTCCATAAGAGATTCGTTCTATAACCGTGTGTTAAACTGTTAGTTTCCATACTATATAGCCTTTATACATAATACCAGAATACCGTATGAGACAGACAGACAGACAGACTGTGATGTGGGCAATAGATGATTTTATTGAACTCGAACAAACTGTTGCCGAGCTGAAGGCCGAGGGCAAACAGTTTGTTTCGGCGTTCCAAACAAAATCATACTCTGCCGAAAACCTAGTGATAACTGTTTTGTTATTACCCACATTGACTCAAGACAATGCCATTGACGTCAACGAATTGCCAGTTTGTGACGTCCCACTTCCCGGCTCCAACAGCACATTTTTAACCCAGTCGATTTTAAACAAGTTTTTTGGAAACCGCTCGATGAACAGTTCATTATTGGCATTTTTGTCAAATAGAGGTTTGTATTATAGAAAACTATTATCATGTGTTATAACAAAAGAAAAATGTCTATAGAGCCAAACGCCTTGTGTAAAAACTGCTAAGACAATAAAACACCACAGGAATATATGTTAGTTTCAAACAGTAAGTAAACGCATTTTATAACTAGGGACTAGATAGTACATGAAGGTGGTTCTTCCATCATATCTGTATATTCCCAAGCTTTCCGGTGTACACAGTTCAAGAGACCCCGTCACAATACAACAATACTGTCGTTATATAAGTCAATGACTTGTTACTTCCTGTAGTGTATAACCTCACGGACATTCATCCCAATGCCTTTCTGCTACATTCCTTTCACAGGGACCTGGCACGATTTTTTAAACTAACAGTATACATATATACTATTATATATCCATGCGTATGAACTCGGCGGCGAGAAAAACGGACCCTATTTTTTTAAAACCCGCGATTATTCTTTAATAAATGGGTTCTAACAACATTGAACAGATCATCTTACCTTAAAGAAGAAATAAATTTGTCTTTCCATTGAGTGTTGATGAACAAAATTGGCCAAGTATTGACGAAGGTTATGGCTTGATGAATCGTGAAAAATTTACGAAAAATATGCTAGGTAGACATTTCTCTGTCTGGTCGAAATGTCGTCTCGCTCTAATGGGTACCTCAAAAAACCAAGCCAAACATTATGCAATTATAGTAATGTTGTAGTTGTTGAGTAAACTCGAGAAGCGTTCCGAAAAACAAATGAACATAATTACTGTATAATGTACCATGAACACATATTATGCATTGAATTTTAGTCAATTAAAAATGCTGGAGTCAAAATAGCAATCCAGTAGTAATTAAGCTCACCATAGCATGTGATTCCATGTCATCAAGTAATTGCAGTAAAAATAACATTTTTCACTATGTATATAGTCTAACCTGATGCGAAAATCTAACTTATTAGATTATTGTTAGTTTATATTTTTATCTATCAAGCAATCAGAATTCCTTATAGTGTGATATTGCTCCCAAAACACTAAGTGGATGTTTGCTAAGCGTTTTACCTGAAGACCTGATTGACCTGACAAAACAAAGTTATTGTCAGTCATCCTTTCTAATTTCAATCAAAACTTTATGCAACAAACAAAAATAGTCAAATAATGTAATAACGCAAATTTAACAACAGCACCACAGGCTATTGTCTCCTACAGATATATGGATATTTTATAATGTACAAAATCTGTGTATTACACACAAATTTTTATATTACACATAGGCGATACATCTGTATGTAATATATCTATTAGAGCCAAAATCTTTGACACTTGACCTTTTGACCCATAATAACTTTGATCTAGCCCCAAGTCTTGTTATTAATTAACAACTCAGACACATATGACATATATTATTTAATTGGTTTATTAGTCATAAGATTATTCAAAAAGTTATACATACAAGGTATGTAAAACATGCAATAATCAATTTATTCCTTTTTTATTTGTGTGAAGTAAGAAAATAAATTATTAAAAAAATCCTGCCGAATATAATAGTAAAGAATTATTGCTAGGTTTGTACTTTCAAGTTTGAATTGTTCTTCCTTAATGAAAATCATATATATATATAATTTCTGGCTCCATAATGGGTACATCACAAAACAGACTTTTTTTTTTACTGTTAGTTTTGATTCTCAGAGATACATGTAGTGGTTTTTCCCTTTTCTTTTTTGTGCGAGCTGCCATCACATATTGGCCACTTCTTGTCATCTGGTGGAAACGGTCCCATACATTCTATAAAGAAAATATGAGTAAATGTTAGTTAATGTAACAGAAAGATAAATACTGTTATATACAATTGTTTGTACATAATCTTCCAGTGTAAGCCTACATGTAAAACAAACTAGTTCCATTTTTTTTCTGTCAAACACAAATTTTTATAAACAATTACATCATTCTTTTGAACACAAGTTTATCAAAATCAAACCCCACTAGATACTACTGAGTCATTTCTTAAAATTACAGAGAGTTCTAGTATTCATGCTTGAAGAATAATCGGTACTAACAGACTAGTGCCAAGATTTATGTAGCCTAAAATGTATTGGACATAAATATATATAAATATTGTAAAAATTCAATTACCTATTCCTTCTTACACACTTGTTGATGTTATTGGTGTGAATTTTACATAATTAAAGAACCAGCAGATAGCATAACGAGTTATCGTGACTAAGTGATTGTAAAATCTAAAAAAAATACGATTCTTACACACATGGGCACTGATAAGAAATTTGAAAGTGGCTATATCCATAACATACAGTTACATCAATAGATATCCGGGAAAAAGATATCACAACTCCTGACGCATTGTAACAGTAGCTAACTTACATGTATATCGTACATAACACTGAAGAATGCGATCATCTATTAGGGAAACGCGCTATAATACGCGACTCTATGTATGCTTCTGTTGTAATCCAAGATTAAATCGTTATATATCCCCAAATTTATCAACACTTTTTCGATCTATCTCTATTTTACTATTTGGTACAAAATCCAAAAAGCGACCAAAACACTTATAGAATAGGCCATATAACTGTTACCCCTTCGGGGCCCCACTCCACCTTATTAGAGACAAAGAGAAGTCAGTTTATGTGGTTTTGGTAGATCATTCACAAAATCACAGTTGTTGTCATAGCTCGAATTCGTTTCCATGTAATATTCTCAGCTATTCACAACATTCTTTAGTTTAAATAAACTCCTTATTCACTTCGATCAGCATTTGATTTCTGTTATTATGACACTAAATAATGTAGTTATGAGATAAGGGAGATAAACTCCTATTGTTTTTGTTGGCAATACATCCTATAAAGGTCATATCATTAATCTAGGTTATTAGAACTTTGTAGATATATATCATGTATAAACATATGTTTGTAAACATGTTGATTTTAAGTAGAGATCTAGAATGATCTATTTCCAGAAAGTTATTGTGTGTTTATTTGTTTACTGCTTTTAGTTAGATATTTCTAGAAGTAGAAGGTTCTCCAATATTCTTGAATTAGGGTTTAGCTATATGTACTCCAGCTGTCCAAGCTAATCAGAACTGTAATGAGAACTGTAATGAGACCTGTAATGAGACATATCAAGAATTGTACAGTGCCATATAAGATTCTATTGGAGAGCTATTGTGATTTTATCTGTGGATTATTACAACACTTTGTGTGGATTTATTCATATTGCCTGGAACTTTACAAACATCGGTGGACATTCAATTTCCTTGGATTTGTGATTATTGTTAATTTGAAACCTGGAAGGATCGAGGATTATACAGGACATTCGCATACAGATAAGTAACACTTTAAATCATCGTATTACTCTTGTACCACCACCAATTACTTTAGACATTGTATAACCATCTTGTAAGTAATCTGTATATATAATTAATTGTGTTTTTGAATTTAGCTGCTGGTTTCTCATTTCTGTTATTCGTTGATTACAAGAATTGGGGGCTCTGTCCGAGATCGATATTTATTTTGGAAATCTAACTTTAGAAAAATTAAATTAAGAAATTTTCAAATTTGTGTAAAAACTTGGAGTTTACATTTGAAAACCACAGCTAGATAAACATGACTACTATGTGGTAGAACAGTTTGTTAAAGCGCCATCCTGGAAGTTCTTTTGCAAGTTTATAAGAAGGATTTACTGTTATTGAGTAAACATTTAGGCTTACTATCAAAACTAATTTGAGGAAAGCTGAAATTAGGAATGTAATTATAGATATTTTGTTGACAATGGCAAATTTGACTCTAGTGCATTAGATAGTATAGAGGAAACAGTCAGTTCAGAAATTCAAATTAGACAAATGGAACTTGAACATGAAATGAAACTAAGACAAATGGAAATAGATAAAGAAAAGAAATGAGAGAAGAGAAATAGAAAAGAGTTAGAGGATAAAGAAAATTGAACAAAGAGAATTAAAGAAAAAAGAAATTGAAAGAAAATTAAAAGAAAAAGAGAAAGAGATCAGCATGTTAGACTAGAGAAGCAGAAAATTCAAGCTGAGAACAGAACTTAGAATAAAAGAATTAGAAGCTAGCTTCTCGGCTTCAAGTCAATTCATAACTTTTAGGGGTTTACAAGGAAACAGAGGTTTGATGTTAGTAGAAACATAAGGTTAGGTTCCTTTTCAAAGAGAAAGAAGTTGACAAGTATTTCCTGCATTTTGAGAAAATAGCTGATAGTATGAAATGGCCTGAAGATAAGCTTACAATGCTTTTTCAAAAGTGTCTTGATTGGTAAAGCTAGAGAATTTATTCCTTCTTTATCTGTAGATGTTAGATTCAAATTACCAAGTAGTCAAGAAAGCTATTTTTGAAAGCTTATGAGTTAGTTCCTGAGGCTTACCGCCAGAAATTTCGAAACTCGAGAAAGGAGAGATGACAAACTCATGTAGAATTTGCCAGAGAAAAAGAACAATATTTAATAGGTGGTGTGATTCTAAAGAAATTGATGAGGATTTCGCGTAAATTGAGGCAATTATTGTTGAAAGAGAGAGTTTAAACGTTGTGTCCACACAAACATAAAAACTCATTTAGATGAGAGAAAAGTTGAAACACTTAGTGAAGCAGCTACAATGGCTGATGATTACGCTCTCACCCACAAAGGCTCATTTGTTAAAAACAGTCTCAAGACAAAAACAGTACCACAGGTACTAGTAAATTTGGTCAGCCTAGGAACCCAACCTTTAGTGGCCCTTCTAACGACAAACCTAAATTAGGTTGATAGACTAATTCTGATTCTAAAACAGATCATAGGGCAGGTGTGGGGTCTCCTTCTGGTCCTTTTGTAATTACTGCAAGAAAGTAGGACATACTATGTCTGAATGTTTTCTCTCCAAGCGTAAGGAGCAAAGGCGTAAACAGTCAGTTCCTTCGTGTTAGCTATGTCAAAAGCCTAGTCAGAAACTTAGTAATATTGTGGAAGATTCTAAAGTGTCTGTTGAGATTGATCAGAGCTGATGTGTCTTGGAGAAAGTACTCTCCTTCATTTCTGAAGGTTTTGTTTCACTTACTAGTGATATCACCAACTTGAAACCTGTGAAGATTTTGAGAGATACTGGGGTTCTCATTTCTTAATATTAAGATGGTGTAGTGCCTTTGTCTGAGGAAACCTCATCTGGTAGTAGTAGTTTGCTTCAAGGTGTAGAGTTAGGTTTTGTAATACCTCTCCATTGTGTTTATTTAAAGTCAGACTTGGTTACTGGGCCTGTCACCATTGGTGTTAGACCGGAACTTCCCATAGAGGGCGTTCGCTTCATTTTAGGCAATGACTTGGCTGGAGAGAAAGGGTAGATCCTTAGTGTCCAGTATCTCCCTGATAAAACAGGGCGATCTGAGACTATTCGAGGAATTTCCTGGTATTTTCCCTTCTTGTGCTGTAACTCGTTCAATGAAGTAAGAGTTTCGATGATTTGCAGTAGTTGAGGATCATTATAGTCCAGGGTTAGGTGACACTTCTTGGCTCATGAATATATATCGAGGGCAAGTGTGATCTTTTGAGCAATCCTGTAGACTTTGATAGTGTGGAAGTTTGTCCATTGCAAGGGTACTTCTTTGTCTGACATGATGAGTAAATCATCTTTGTCTAGAGAGGAGGCTTATAGAAGAACAGGAAAAGGATCCTGAAATCTCCTTTTGTGGTAATCGGGCTTTGAGTGAGGAAGAGGCGAGAAAGTCCCGGTTTGTTACTTCCTAGCGGTCAGGGTGTGATGCTGCAAGTGGCATCCCCTGATGTGTCTCCGCAGGAAGACTGGAAGGTTGTCAATCAAATAGTTGTCCCACGAGGTATAGGCAAGATATTCTAAGTTTGTCTCATGAGTACCTATGGCAGGGCATCTAGGTGTGACCAAGACTTATAACAGGATCTTAGATCAACTTTTTGGCCCAAGTTGAAACGGGATGTGGCTGATTTTGTAGGTCTTGTCAATACTGTCAGGTGGTAGGGAAACCTAATCAGAAAATCCCTGTTGCACTTTGCACCCCCATTCCAGCATTTAAGGAACCATTAGTAGGAGTCATTATAGACTGTGTAGGTCCTCTACCCAAAACTAAGTCTGGAATGAGTATCTTTAACTATTATGTGTGCTTCCACACGCTTTCCTGAAGCCATTCCACTCAGAAATATCAAGGCCCCTAACATAGTCAAGCTTTGGTTAAATCTTTACACTGTTGTCTTCCAAAGCGGTCCAATCGGACCAAAGTTCGAATTTCATGTCTGGGTTTTTCAACAAGTCATGTACCAGCTCCAGATCAAGCAGAATAAGTCTAGCTGCTTATCATCCAGAGTCTCAGGGTGCTTTATAACGTTTCATCAGACATTTGAAGAATATGATGAGGATCTTATTGTTTTGAAAACAAAAAAGATTGGGACGAAGGTATACACATGTTGTTGTTTGGCGTTAGAGAATCTGTACAAGAATCTCTTTGGGTTTAGTCCCTTTTGAACTTGTGTTTGGACACACTGTACGTGTCCTTTAAAAATTTTGAAAGACAAAATTTGACGAAGATTCCTAAGTGAACTCTTAGAGTATGTGTGTTTAATTTTAAGCAAAGGTTGACAAGGGCATGTGAACTGGCAAAGAAAATTTGGCCGGTGTCAAACCAAAATGAAAACATGGTATGATAAGATGCCGTGCCAAAAGTTTTGATCCAGGTGACAAAATTTGCTGCTATTACCAATACCGAGTCAGCCTTTGCAAGCTAGAATTTTGGACCTTATGTTGTTGAGAAAAAGTCGATGATGTTAACTACATTGTACAAACTCCAGGAGGCGCAAAAAAACTCAATTATGTCATGTTAATATGCTTAAGAAATATGTAGATAGAGAAGAGAGCAAGACCTCTCAACCTATTGCTACTTTGGCCTCTGTACCATCAAAAAGTGAAAGTACAGCTGATTATTTGTAAATTAGACTTAGAATTGGTGTGTACAAAAATGTAGGTTTAGACTGTGGTGTTAAGTTAAGGAACTCAGATGTGCTCGCGAACTTTGGAAAAGAAACTGTGTCATCTATCAGAAGAGGAACGCAATGAACTGAAAGATTTGATACTTGAGTTTAAACATTTGTTCCGGATACACCAGGCAAAACAGATGCTATCTATCACGACGTGGATGTAGGCGATGCGCCACCTGTCACACAACATCCTTACCCCTGTCAATCCTTTGAAAGAAAGAACACTTAAAGAAAGAAATTCAATACATGTTGGACAATGATATTATTTGAACCAGCAAAAGTGAATGGAGCTCTCCATGTGTTCTTGGACACAAGCCAGACAAAGACATACCGGTTCTGTACTGACTTCAGAAAAGTAAACTTTAGTAAAACAGGCTCTTATCCAATTCCAAGGATGACTCTTGCATTGACAAAGTTGGCAAAGCAAAGTATGTTAGCAAGTTTGACCTTTGAAAGATATTGGCAGGTGCCATTAACAGAAAGAGCTAAAGAAGTGTCGGCATTTGTAACCTCACAAGGTTTGTACCAGTACAAAGTTATGCCGTTTGGTATGAAATGCCTCGGCCCAACATTTCAACGTCTTCTTAACAGCGTGATATCAGACCTTGAAGGGGTGCATTATACATTGATTGACGTCATCACTACCACCGACACTGGGTAAGACATCTACGCGGGATTCGTGAAATTCTTCGAAAAATCCGCTGCATGAAATTGACTTTAACACTTATTGAAATTGTGAATTTTGTCATGCCAACTGTTATTGAATTTTTAGGCCATTTGGTAGGACAGGCGGCAAGGTTAAACCTGCTTCACGGCCAAAGTAGAAATCCCAATTATAATTTTCCCCAGTTTTCCTGGAGGCAAGGAACGAGCTGAAAATGAGATTTTCTTGGATGGACTGGATACTAACCAGAAAATTTTGTCAAATATTTCCCTCTGTGTTATAGCAGCTCCACTTACTGCTTTTGTTAAAAGGAAAATATGTCAACATTTGCTCTTGGTCAGACGAATAGTAAGTCTTCCTTTGAGAATTAAAAGCCATTAACTATTCAAACTCACCAGTTCCTGACTTGCTCCAGACTTTAATAAACCAGTCTAACTGTTGCTGACGCCAGCGACTGTACGGATGTTCGGTGTTGTTTTGATGTTAAGGCAAGTCTGACACAAATGCGCACCATCCAATTTATTATTTCTCGACAAAAAGTTTGACAAACACCAGAAAAAAATTATCTCCACCATTGCGAAAGAAAGTGTAGCGTTGAATTTTGGCCCTTGTAACCCAATTTGATTGTATATCCTCTGCACTACCCAGTTGTGGCCTGTGTTCGGTCTTCACCGGACCATTAACCCCTTGACTTTCATTAGGAAATGAAAAACAAAAAAAGAATTCTCAGGTGGAGTTTGGAACTTTATGCAAGCAATAACCAATCTTGACGCTCAAAACTATCAAACGGGAAAGAGACAATATTCCTGCTGATTGCTTATCAGGATTTAAATAATTACTTTGATATGTCAAGCAAAACTTTCTTTTACTTTAAAGGAGGGGTGTGTATACTGTATGAACATCTAAAATACACGTACGGTTATGAGGTAAGGGAAGATAACTCATATAGCTTTATTATCATACATCTTAAAGGGTCATGTTATTAGTCTAGGTTAGTAGAACTTATTCTAGAATTAATATTCATGTTAAACATACTTGTTATGATAAACATGATGCATTATATTAGTTAGGAGATACTAGAATGATGTTATTTCCAGAGAGTTCTGTGTGATTCTATTTGTGTTTACTGTTTTTTGTTTAGATATTTCTTAGAAGTAAGAAGAGTTCTCCAAATATTCTTGAACTAGGTTTAGGCTATTATATCCACTTCCAACTGTCCAAAGCTAATCAGAACTGTGCGTGAACTGTAATGAGGACATACTCAAGATTTACAGTGCCATATTAGATTTATGGGAGAAAAGCCTATTGTGGCTTCTCTGTGGATTATAACACACTTGTGTGGAGTTATTCTATATCTGCTGGACTTTTCAAAATCATCTGTGGACATTTCATTTTCTCTCCTGATTATTGTGATTTATTGTTAATTTGAAACCTGGAAGGATCAAGGATTAATACAGAGACATTCGCATACAAATAAGTAACACTTTAAAACATGATTTACTTTTGTACCACCACCAATTACTTTAGATATTGTAAACCATCTCTGTATAATATTGTAATATAAATTAAATTGTTTTTGAATTTTAGCTTGCTGGTTTCTCATTTCTGTTATTCGGTCTTGTAACAGAAATTAAGCCCGCGAGCTTTCACTGGAAAGCTCGCTCCATTGACCCGGTAAAACAACTTTATTTCCGGACATGCGCCAAAGTAGCATTTCTAGGCTTTGGGGACCGATAACTTTTGACTCTTCCTGTCGGACCACTCATAAGTCAAATAATAAATATTTTACATATTTATATCTTTGGACCTCTTAACGTTCTAGGACTTGTAATTTGGGCGAAAGTTCATAACTTTTTAGGGGCTATGTCACCATATCTTGTTATTGTTTGTTTTACGGACCCTGAAAGATACGGATTATGCGGCTTTAAACGAGTTAATTAATATGAATTTAAGGCAAAGCGCAGGCTACGTGTAAAAATGTGAATATATTTAGGATTAATAACCTCCAGAACGACATTAAAACTGTTTATTGTATTCCGATCATTTGATTTTATTAAATGCTATTCTTCACCACATTGATGGATGTTTTGTTCTAGCAATAGGCCTATATACTTGATGGTCGTCTATGGCCCGCGGTGGCCGAGTGGGTTAAGATGTACGACATATTACCACATTGCCCTCCACCTCCTGGGTCGCGAGTTCGAATCCATGTGGGGCAGTTGCCAGAGTAACTGACCGCTGGTCGGTGGTTTTTTCTCCGGGTTCTCCGGCTTTCCTCCACCAATCAACACTGGCACGTCCTTAAATGACCCTGGCTGTTAATAGGACGTTAAACTCAACAACCACTGTTTTGTTTGTTTGTTTGATTTATTAACGTCCTATTAACAGCTTATGGTCATGCAAGGACGGCGCCCTCCATGTATGCGGTGTGTGCGTGTATGTTGTGCAGAGGTAAGTGTATGGGAGGGGACTGCGATATGTTCGTGTTGTGTCTTCTGTATAGTTGGAAACTGTTGCCCTTTTATAGTGCTATAACACTGAAGCATGCCGCCGAAGACACCAAGCAACCAACCCCATCCCGGTCACATTATTACTGAACATACGACTACTTCAGAGGGCGAAACCAGTCGTCCACTCCCTGTATGCTGAACGCTAAGCAGGAGCAGAAACTACCACTTTTATATACTTTGGTGTGTCTCGCCGGGGACAGAACCCAGAGCCTTCCTCACAGGGCGAACGCGCTCACTCAAGGCCAAAATGCAGGCGTTGCCAAGGGGAGGCATTAGGAAAGATAAAGTCAGCTTAGGAAGAAGAGAAAAGGATAAATCCTATTTAGTCGCCTTTTACGATTCATGCAATAGGGGCAGCAAGGATACAATTCTAACGCCCTACCTGCAGGGCCTAACAAACCACATGTAATCTTCTCAAGGGAGGAAAACTTGGCAACGTTGCCATGTATCAAAAATACGCGGAATATGTGCCGTCATCTTTGGCACCACAGCTCCTGATCATGACGTCGACGTTGGAGGTGCCGTGCGCTTGAACAACACACGACAGTATAACCATTTTTGACCAGTACATTTATTGTTCGTTCTTGTCTTTGGCTGTAGTTATCTAAACTACTTACAGATAAGTTTCAAAAGGTGTTTCCTGATGGCACGTTTTTGGTCTATAAAGAAAATTTCAAATCTCGTCGTGCTGATAACGAGATTTAAAACATGTGCTGCTGCATGGAGGCGCGAGACTTTCCCGCGGGACACGATTTCAAAGTCCAAGGGGTACTGGAATGGCATTGGAATCGATATGCTCACACCGTGTTAATGGTTAATATGAATTTAAGGCAATGCCTCAGAAGAGCGAGCTACTTATAAAAAATGTAAATGATAGTTAGGATTATAACACCAGAATAAGATTAAAATTGTTTAATTTGTAATCCGATCATTAATTTTTATGTAAATGCTATTCTTCAATATTTGTGTCTAGTAGTCGTCATATACAGGCCAGAAATAAACATTAAACTGGTAAAGTTCAATTTCCTTTCGATCTTGTTTCTCTCCAATGCGGAAAACTCTGGCAACATGCCATGTATCAAAAAAGCGCGGGAATATGTGATCCTTGGGACCAAGCTTTCCTGACGTCACGGCTGACGGGTGCGCTTGACAATACACAGACAGTACTCATTTTTGCACCGTACATTTATTGTGTCGTTCTTATCCTTGTGTAGTTATTTAAAACTACTTTACAGTAATTTCAAAGTATGTCCTGATGATACGTTTTGCCTACAAGAAAATTTCAATCTTCGTCTATGCTGATAAACGAGAATTAAAACATGGCGGCCTGCATGGAGGCGCGAGACTTTTCCCCGCGGACACGATTCAAAGTCCAAGGGTGGGTACTGAATGTAATTGAAATCGTATATGCTCACACACGTGTTTATGGTTAGTTAGAGCTTCGCCTCTACGCGGGCCTTCGGCCGCGCAGAGAGCTGCGCTCTTAATATGAATTAAGGCAAAGCTCATAAGAGCGCAGCTACATGTTAAAATGTAAATATAGTTAGGATTGTAACCTCAGAACGGATTAAAACTGTTTAAACTTGTAGTCCGATCATTGATTTTTATTAAATGCTATTCTTTAATACTATAGATTGATGTTTTGTGTCTAGCAATATATTGACAGCAAAGTTCCGAAGAACAAATGAACATGGCGGTGACGGTTAAGGATGTACACCTCTGAGAAGTCAAAATTTTCTTGTATTAAACTTTTTTTCTCATATAGATTTTTGGAAATAGGAGTTCATACTAAAAAAGAAAATGGAAGAAAAAACATATGTCCGTGCGCTCGTTTTTGAGCTATTGTCACTCAAAGATACCAAAATGACAAAATAGTGAATTTTATTGGAATTTTGCCGTTTTGACCACATACACTAGAATTTAAAGCCATAATTTCCTAATGAGGTGTTTGATATGTATGGATGTTTGTAGAATTTATTTTCAAGTAGTCTTCATTAAAAATATACCAGTTATGATTAATAAGAGTAATATTTTTTCTCAAAATAACAACATATGCTACCCCTACCCCTTAATTTTGGGCTCCAAAATGCACCATTTTCAGCCAATTTTTGTCAAATTTAACCCTTTTTAGAAAAAGTTCTGGTATTAAACTTTTGTCAATAGTTTGCATACCAATAGGGAAAGGGTTGTTCTTTCTAAATCAGGCAAAAAAATGGGGGGTCCGTGCGCTTACTTTTTTGGCCCATTTAAATATTTGTTATTTATCAATATTTTTGACTAAAAAATAAAAGTGCTCAAATTATCATTAAATGTAGAAATAAAGTGACAAAAGTGTATCATTTCACACATTAATGTTCAATATCTTAATTAACATGAACCCAGTGAAGATTTACAGCAAAAATTAACTCGATACAGCTGAAAATGCTGACGCGGTGATGATTTAAGTAAAATCAATTTAAGTCAAAAATGGGAAAACGGTGGCTCTACTCAAAGCCAAAAAAGACACAATTTCAAAAAGGCTGGCAAATGGGCCATTTCTTAAAATCGCTGTGTAAAAAAATCTACTAAAAATAGAAATGTATTTTTTTGACAAAATTTGCTACAGACCACATGCTACAGATATTGATAAGTCGTATTTGAAAATCTCATAACGTTTTTGATCTATGTCGAAACGAGACTTCAACGGGACTGAAACCACAGAAGAATACATCCTTAAAGTAAGTGAGCTACACGATGTTTAAATGGAGTTTCAACAAAGTACGGGCCATGACACCTCCAAAGGAGATTGTGGATGAACACAGTTATGGGTAGTGTTTAGCTAGGGTAGTGAAAACTTGGCAACATGCCATGTATCAAAAAAGCGCGGGAATATGTGCCGTCATCTTTGGCACCAAGCTTCCTGACGTCACGGCTGACGGTGCGCTTGACAACACACAGACAGTATATTATTTGACTAGTACATTTATTGTATCGTTCGTATCTTTGTGTAGTTATCTTAAACTACTTACAGTAATTTCAAAGTGTATCCTGGTGATACATTTTGTCTTTAGAAAAAATTTCAAATCTCGTCGTGCTGATAACGAGAATTAAAACATGGCGGCCTGCATGGAGGCGCGAGACTTTTCCCGCGGGACACGATTTCAAAGTCCAATGGGTACTAGAATGTACCCTATCTTTATGCTTACACACATGTTATGGTTAGTAGAGCTTCGCTCTACGCGGCCTTCGGCCGCGCAGAGAGCTGCGCTCTTATAAATACAATGCACTCGTAAGGAAATGATGTAATCTAACGAATATCAGTCAGCAAAGATATTCACCTTGTTTGTCAATGTATCCAATTTATAATTGGTGTTATTAACTTATTCACATCTGAAGACACATTTAGACTCTTCTAAATCAATGACTAAAACTATGGTGTTCCGTTAGGGCCAAATTTCAAATATCGCTCCTTCGCTTCTTCGACCTATACACGAAGGAGCGAAGGAGCGAAAATACGACGGCGAAGGAGCGAAAATACGACGGCGATGGAGCGACGAAACTTTCGCTCCGTTGCTGACAACTATGTTTATATTCAGCTTAATGGCCCGATCTTTGTCGAATTCAAAAACTTAGGACGTAATACGAACACTGGGAATTTTTACAGAGTCGTCTATCTTCCGTACATGCGGGTGCGTCTTTAATAAACGTCAGGGAAAAGTTCAGAATAGGTATGAAGAATTTAGTTCTATGTGCGTTCGTAGATCCGATAACTACATGAACTAAAGTCAGGCAGCTCAACGGTCAACCATCAATAGGCTTTATCACAGTACATTTCCTCGGTTGAAAATCAAGTATTGCGGCTTTGCTTCACTTAGGCACCATCACTACCTGACAACGATACATACCGTAGTCGTTTCGCTTAGTTATCTCAATTTTTATTCGAAATGGACATTATTATATATATTATTCAAATTGAAAAAAAAATATGTTGAAAAAATTGAAAAGTGTTCATTGTATTCAAAACAAACTGCAGCTATAACATTCAAACAATCGGAACTATATCTTTCGGTCATCTGACTTACTGTAGTTACCAACGTTAGTCAAGGCATTTCCGTCTGTGGTTAAGATTGTAGACGTAAGTAGATTTATTTTATGGTACAATATATAGATTAGAAGACAGTGTTTTGATTGCGTTAAGGTGTTGAACGCAATGGGATACAGACATATTCTCATGTAGCGCTAACGCGCTACAATGATCTGTTCTGTATCCATTGCGTTCATACCACCTTTAAGCATCAAAACACTGTTCAATCTATATGTATACAATATGTTTTGAAACGTCCGTTTTACATGCGGTTTACGTTTAACATTTGTTTACCATGCGTATTACGCATGTTTAACACATGTAATTACATACGTGGTTTTTACATTGCGTTTTATAACGTACGTAAAACGTGAATGCACTTTTTCCTGTGTAACCACTTTTTCATACCGATTTTATTTTCGAGACTGCGAAGTTTGAAAAAGTTTAAGTATAAACCATTAACTTGCCCATGGAGGTGGAGTGAAAGGTTTATTATCTATAGCTTTGTCATTGTTCGGCTGGGTTGTCACTAACACCTTATACTGGATGAACAAAACATTATAAAGAGTTTTCACGACGATGTTAAGTTCGACTTAAACTCATTTGCCTTCTACTGTACGAAGTTTGGGGACACATAGCACATTTAAGTAATAGATACACTTAACAAAAATACAAATGTAGTGGCTTAAAATAGGAGTGTAACAAGGAAAGTTTTTTTAAAGCGTTAATGTCAAGTCTAGCCAGTAGATAAGCTGAGGTGGTATCGGGGAATAAGCTGAGATGGTAATCGGGGAATAAGTTAGGAATGGTTGAGTATATATTGGGAGAGTAAATATCTGTTTTGTCCCAACCTATCCCACTTTTTCCTTAAAGAGTAATCTGACCGTAAATAAAAAAAACATTTAAAGCAATGCGTCATTTTTAACTCCTGGACCAGGCAGACATAATTTCAACTCTTCTTGTCTAGATATATTTTCTTGAACAGAATTGATTTTATTGATAAAGATATTTATACAGTAAAACAAATTCATAACGAATACTCTTGCAACGAAAGAAATCATTCATGGTGTAATAAAGTAATTGTCTTTCCCTGTCTTGGTTCCTATAAGATGTCTGTGATTACGAAGTCTGCTGATAGCGAAGTAGTTTCGTTGGTCCACAGAGATTCGTTTATAACCGTGTGTTATCGTAGTGTCCATATATTATGCCTTTATACATAATACCAAATACCGGTATGTAGACAGACAGACCAGACAGACTGTCGCGTGGGCAATAGATGATTTATTTGAACTCGAAACAAACTGTTTGCCCGGGCTGAAGGCGAGGGCAACAGTTTGTTTAGGGTTCCAACAAATCATCTGCTGCGGAAAACCTAGTCGATAACTGTTTTGTTATATAGCCCATTGACTCAAACAATGCATTGACGTCACGAATTGTAGTTGTGACGTCACTTCCGGTCGAACAGCACATTTTAACAGTCGATTTTAAACAATTTCTGGACCGCTCGATGGAACATTTCATTTATTGGCATTTTTGTTTAAATAGGAACTATTTATATGTGTATAACAAAAGAAAATTGTCTATAGAGCCAAAGGCCTGTGGTAACCTGTTAAAACAGTGAGACACACGGGAATTTGGTGTTCAACACGTAAAAGTAAACGATTTATAACTACGACTAGATAGTAATGAGTGGTTCTTCCTCATATTGT
>SAYR01045694.1:1602451-1615123 GCA_004382745.1 Argopecten irradians irradians | reverse complement strand
GTCGTGTCCATACTATTGTTAAATATGTCAATGGAATCTTTAAATAGTCTTACATTAACCACCGCTTCTATTGACGTGTCAGTTGTGACAGTCTTTGGATATAACAAGCCCCTGTGGTCTCGGTCACGTACTATATCATTAGCTATGCACGGACTCGCGCACGTGCTCCAAACAGGTAGAAGTCGTGCTCGTCGAGTGTTGTAATGGTAATATCTTCAGTAACAATTCCAATCAAACAAAGGAGCTACGCTGTATACATACGATAATAGATTGTTACATGTAGCTTCATTTGGTACCAAAGTGGTGGCTGGGATCAAGTGTTGATGTACATGCACACAGGTATGTGGATTTGGAGATATTATTCTTTACATGTTTATGTTCACCGTTAGGCATATTGATCACTGGTTCGATATTCATAAATGTACAATGTTACACATACTTCATTCTGTATGATACGGGGTTACCTAAACGATAATGGTTGCCAGCATAATCGGTATTAATTCTAAAATGAGCATGAAAATGATGTAGATACACGGGAGTACCAGAGTCTATGGTGGCTACATATGTGGATGGACGGGAGTACCAGAGTCTATGGTGGCTACATATTCAGTATTAATTCTAAAATGAGCATGGAATGATGTGGATACACGGGAGTACCAGAGTCTATGGTGCCAACATAATGTTGTATGTGGATACACGTGAGTACCAGAGTCTACGGTGGGTACATAATGTTGTATGTTGATGGACGGGAGAACCAGAGTCTATAGTGGGTCCATTATGTTGTATGTGGATGGACGAGAGTACCAGAGTCTATGGTGGCTACATAATGTTGTATGTGGATGCACGTGAGTACCAGAGTCTATGGTTGCTACATAATGTTGTATGTGGATGGACGGGAGTACCAGAGTCTATGGTGGGTACATAATGTTGTATGTGAATGGACGGGAGTAACAGAGTCTATGGTGGGTACATACTGTTGTATGTGGATGGACGGGAGTACCAGAGTCTATGGTGGGTACATAATGTTGTATGTGGATACACGTGAGTACCAGAGTCTATGGTTGGTATATAATGTTGTATGTGGATGGACGGGAGTACCAGAGTGTATGGTGGCTACATAATGTTGTATGTGGATGGACGGGAGTACCAGAGACTATAGTGGGTACATAATGTTGTATGTGGATGGACAGGAGTACCAGAGTCTATGGTGGCTACATAATGTTGTATGTGGATGGACGGGAGTACCAGAGTCTATGATGGCTACATACTGTTGTATGTGGATACACGGGGGTACCAGAGTCTATGGTGGCTACATAATGTTGTATGGATTAAATTTCTCCTTACACATTACACCTTACGTAGACACAAATGATTGTTTTTTTGTGTTTGCTGAATTTTTTAACTTATATATAGTGTAATAACACCGTTCTCGTTTATATCTTGAAATGTTGACCAAACTTTTGCTTTCAGTTAGCGACATGGTAACTCATATTGCAAGATTCGATCAGAAATTATATTAATCTTCCTATTGGATCAAGTGGAACTTTCCGTTGCAATGAGTAATCAATCATTTCTTTAAAAGAAATCCTCAGAGATGATATTTACACCACAAAATTGATCAAAGTTCTGTTTAAAAGTTTGTACAATTCGTCTTCCTTAGATATATGTCTATATACAAATACAATTTTAAACGACTTTATCCATTTTCATTTCACAGAATCCTGCATTTGCGTTAAAAAATTATCTCTCAAATACAGGAGTGTTACTCAAATGCAGGACTATCTCGTATATACGGGAGTGTCCCCAACCTGTCTAATACTCCATGTTTCTCTATACCATGTACATTATAAAGAGATAGAATTAACTCTGATGTTTGAAGGAACGGGTAAGAGAAAAATAAATTGAATTGAATCAAATCGCTTTTAATTACAAGATATATTAAACTTTATTTAGTGTCGCATACACATGTATATATAATCACAGGCGTTTGGCTCTATTGACAATTCTCTCTATATAGCTATTTACGCCTGTGGTTTGATTGTACAATGTTAACTTTGGCGCTGTATCCCTATTTCCATGGCATACAGTTTATGCATAATTCATTGAGTAAACCTAGTCAAAGTCATATTGATTAAAACATAAGCGAAAGAATAAAAATCAGAAAGTAACTTATGTGGACTCCACGAGCCCCATGTTTAATGATAATCTAAATAATCGTTTGTTTGAGTCATAGTTATCAACCGTTTAAATATATTTGGAAATAACCTAGTGCCCTCCATCCTCGATACTTCAGGGGTTACTAGCTTTCATTTTCGTGAATACATATTAAAACGACTGTGATAGTAACCCCTGGTTATCGAGGATGTTTGTCCTTAAACAATTTTAACTAGATTTTGATACGTCCTACATGCAATATAAATCACAGGGATCTGAGAATAAGTTACAGATTATATAATCATGGACCAACCAGAGTGACCTAAGACCATTTTTAGACGTTTTAGAGGTCTAGATCAAAAAACGATACAATTCATATTCTACATGGTACTATATACGACCTCTAAAATGTCTAAAAATGGTCTTAGGACACTCTGGTGGGCCCATGATTATATAATCTGTAACTAATTCTCAGATCCCTGTGAAATAAATGTAAGTAGACTCATAAACTACGAGCGTGAATTGGTGGGATGATCACTGTTCAGTAGTCGAGATGTGCCCTTGCACGATTATGCTGGTCACGTGACAGAAAGGAAGACAATCATTGGTTCATATTTCGAATTTCAATTCAAATCTCTGCCCATTTCTCAGAGATAGTCTTGACCATACGCACGCATTTTGCATCGATCCGAGATATGGAGTCTTTCACCGCTGTTTTCATTGCCATGGAATTGATTTTCCACTGCATAAGCAATGCTATTGTTCGCGGAAAGGTATGTAACCTAAGTTTTTATTGTATGAACAAGAAAATCATGGGAATAGCCACAAGTTCTTACATCTTCTCTAATAACATGACATAGTTATATTTTATAGTAAAGACGAGTGTCCTTAAACTATATAAAGACGTTCATTAGGGATACGGGGCCATTTTAGGGGTCTAAAGTTGCTCTCTGAATAAATACGCGGGCAAAGATTGAAAAAAAAATTCTGGGGTTGATAAAAATATCCCTGGGTTAAAATCTCAGATTTTGAGTTTACTCTTTGCTCCAGTCGAAACAATACTTGGTAAACATGGACAGACAATTTAATCAGATGAATTGGTAGCATGTTTGGATGAAGGGCTACATCAAGTTATCAAATGGATGACCTTAACCTAGTCCGCTAAACCTGCCTTTATTATAAGGCCTTTTTTTGCCTATAAAATATTAAATCAAGCAAAAAAATAAATAAAAAAGCCTGATAATATGGACGGGTTTAGCGGACTAGGCCGCTGCACCTTCAGGAGGAGATTAATTCAACTCCCAACCATATATGCTTTATGTACATTTTTCATATATATATAGACAGTGGGGTCGCTAAAAGGAAATTAACGAATACGCAAATTGGCCAAATTAGCGTGTGAGCGCCGAAGGCGCGTGATTTTGGTGTGTTAGGGGCCTGAGTGACCCTCGGGAAAAAATATTGTAATTTAGAATGGCTGAGATGAGTTTTACAATGTATTTTGATGATTTTGCGAGCGCCCAAAGGCGCGAACATTTGGTGTTAGAGGGGTCCGGGGGTCTCCCCGGGAAAAAAATACGATTTAGAATGACTGAGATGAGCTTTACGATGCATTTTGATGAATTTGAGAGCACCCAAAGACGCGAGAATTTGGTTTTAGGGGGGTTCCGGGGGTTTCCCCCGGAGAAAAAAGACATGTTGCCCCCCCCCCCACCCCCACCCCGCTTCCTACGCCCCTGATATTTTAGTAATTTCCCTGTCAGTAATATTTAACTCTTTCACCCCTATGTAACTTTAGTAGACTCTACCATCCATTGATTTGGACGAGTCCATTATGGCCTACAGTGGTGAAAGGGTTAAATACTATAGGCTAGTACAGTACCTCTATAGACGCCACAATGGTATCAGTTCGTTTCGGTAACAAGCTAAGGTCGTTTTGGTCACATATAGCAGAAGTCGGTCATTGTACGGTCGTTTCGGGACACGTAGAAAAGTCGTTTCGGTACTTTTATGTGAAAAATAAAACACACGGTGGCTTTCAATTAGATTTACTAACTGTTTTTCAAAATTGTGGTTCGCAGGGGAAATTAAAGAGTGCCTCCTGAAATTACTATGGGCAGTAAACGAACCCATTCATAAATCACACTTTTCTTAGATCTGACTATAATTAAGGGGGATAACTCGCACAGGATTTTTGTCTCTTCCATATATGGTAATTTAGTCGACCAACTGATAATCTTTACACTATAAAAATAAGGACAACTTTTCAATTCCAAATTATTTACTTTCTACTGCAACAAAATTTCCTTTCCTCGACTTAGATGATAGTTAGATTACTACCGTTTTCTTCTTTTGAACGATATCTCTTTAATTTCCCAACCTACAGTGTGTTTCTACTAGTCTACCATGTTATACATACGTACAGGACATCAGTGTAGTTCTCCCAGAGATGACATTTTCGGTATAAATTTGACACTAGACTGTACTTGTGTTTTAACTGTAGCAACATTTGTGAAAATGCTGACCATTTCTTTCTTGGATCTTGGAATGATACTACTGTCCATGCTGATGTGGCCAAAGTTTTTAATGACCTAGACATAGAAGTAAATTTATATTTGTTACTTTATGGAAATGAAAACTTGACTTTGGAAATAAATTGTTATTTATTTGAATTTATGCAGTCATTTACAGAGCCCAGTAGAATTTTTTAACCATTATAATTGTATATCTTGTAATTATGTAAATAATATGTTAAATTCAACTTATACAAATGTACATGTACTTACAGTGTATATATGTATGCCATCACTTGTACATAATGTTGACTAAAGAAGGCTTCATAAGTTAAAATAACATGTGCCTAATCCATTTTTACTTATCTTAAAGGCCCACTACCTTTCCGAAACGGCTTTTAATTTTTAAAATGGGAAAGTAAAACGAGATCGACATTTTTGTATAGTCGCTAAAGTTATTAACTTACCGTTAATACTACACGTGTCATCACATTCTGAACAATTTGATTAAAATAAATAAAATGTTAATTTTCATAACGCGGGTCGTCTTATGTTTCCCGCCGTCGTCCTAAATACCGCGCGGTAGTTGACTATCACTGCGCCAGACGGCAAAACAGCGAAATAACTCTCCACTGTTATCAAACATTACGCAGGAAATCTTGCATATGTTTGGTGTTGTAACCTCATCTTAGGCCATTGGTATATATTTTCTGATGTTATTAATGTTTTTAAGAAACCTTTATGTTTTCCTCCGGAAAGGTAGTGGGCCTTTAAGACAATAAACTACAGTGTATATGAATGTAAGCTAACCTTTATATCTACATAATTATCCCTTAGTGCACTAGTAGTGCACAATATTTAAACTACAGGTACTTACTAGTGGACACAAAAAAACATACAGGTAATTGGTCGGCTACTGTGATTTCTCCTTTTGAATTGTAGTTACATGAAGTTAGAGTCTAGATTGTATTTGGTTAATTGCTCAGGACAAACAGCGAGAGTGTTGATAATTACTTCTATTAAGAAGCTACCTACTGTTATCATATACTGCAGACTCTATCTGTAAAAGGAATAATTATATCTAGGGAAGTTCTCAAAATAAAATTAATTAAATAAATAACGAATAATTCAGTCGTGTTTTTCAAACTTTCGTTTTGTTGAATAAAGTTTTATTATCAGTATGATTTCATTAATTTAGCTTTAATACATTTTATTTAGCACATGTTTGGTACGTACAACATGTACTCATTCCACATTGGTATATCAGAAAGTAATAAATAATATACCCTAAATAACAACTTGAGAGTGACCTCCCTTTGTCTATAATTCCAATATTGCATTCTGTCATTAGGAACTATTAATGAATATTGAGATATCTTTTATTTAAAATAAAGATAGCTTTTATTGAATAAAAGATATTTTATTTGAATTAGAGATATTTCTATTTAAAATCATGATGAGTCTAATTAAACACAAAATAGAGATATATCTTACCAGAAATATATATAATATGTATATATGTTTCTGATCTTACTAAAAAAAGATATATCTAATTTCAATTAAAGATATCTCTAATTTTTGTCTATTTCGATTTGCCTGGATCGGTTTCAATATGGTGTTCAAATAGATTCTAAATTTTTAAAGTGAAAATACCATAATGATGAGGGAAAAAAAATTTTGTGACTTTCACATTTTCTAAAAAAATCAGTGAGAGTTATCTCCTTTTTTTCACTGGTCAGCAAGGATCCGTTTTAGGTCCAAGTTCATTTTTGTTGTATTTTTTTAAGATGTAGATCATACTGTTACAAGTGACATAAAACTAATTTTGAGGTCATTTTTTTGGCAACTTTTGCAGAACAGGAGTCAAGATTGGCTGTCATGGCATGCAATTGGTCAAAATTGAACAAAAGGAAATGGGTTGAGAAAAAAAATCTAATACAATTATAGACATTGTTGTGCCTAATATATTAATTTAAAAAGCATTTTTTCTTCTGGGAAATAAAATACAATGTCACATCAATCATTCAGGGGAGGTGACTCTTACTTGTCAAATTAGGCTCTGTGGAGATTGGAGGAACTTTTTTGTGACAGCACCAGTCACAATTAGATCTTGTTGATTTGTGTTTCAATATTAATCTTCGCACAGGTACGTGAAAATGAGTCATTATCAGAAATAATTCAAATCCAACATAAAGAAAACTCAAAAACTCACTAGGGAATTAGGGAATTCAATTAGGAAATGATCATTGTATATCAAAATAATATTGGTAATTTATTGATAAGCCTCCAATTAATTACTATGACAGAAACATATATTTAGATCACATGTCAGTTCAAATGTCGTGGTGTTCCATAATTAAATACCATAATATCCTGTTTTTAAAATCTATTCAATGTAAATAATAACTGTTTTCATTTTCATTTTAAACTAAGCAAAGTAATAGTTCATGATAAATTATATTATTTTAATATGCATCTCTCTAATCAGTTGACCAATAATATATCTCACAAGTCACATACTGTACTTTTATAGCATAGTCGTCTGCCGTCCCCTTGCGCCTTGGGCATCAGCCGTACGTTAACTTTTCACGTTTTGAACTTCTTCTAAAGTTCTACCAGTGGCGATATAGCTGAAACTTGCCATGAAATGATCCTGAGATGGTCACAACCAAGAGTTGTTTATTTTCCGAGTCAATCCGAATTCCAAAGATGGCCACCACAGCCGCCATCCTGATACACATTTTGAAGTTCTTCTCAATTCTACTGGTGCAATTTAAGCTGAAACTTGCATGAATGATGCCTGACATGGTCCGACCAAGTTGTTATTTTTCGGGTCGATCCAAATTTCCAAGATGGTGGCAAAGCCACCATCTTAAAAGCAGATTTTGAAACTTTTTCAAGTTAAACTGGTGCAATTTGGCTGAAACTTGCCCTGAAGTGATCATGATATGATCTTGGACAAAGTGTTGTTAAATCTCTGGCATTGATCCCAAATCGAAGATGGCACCATGACTTTTGCCATTGAAGTCAGATGACCGTTAAGGCCTTGGGCTTCTTGTTGTTTGTTATCATCTTAAACTTATTATTTGGCAGTATTATTGTCCTGGAATAACCTTTGGACATTGATTGTTAACAGCTGAGAAGGTAACACAAAGACATTTGTCCATGGTTGTTACCGATTGAAAAGTTTTGTATTGTACTTGATCATCATAGTGGACATTCATTTAGAGATTAAAATGAACTAGAATAGAGAAAATACTATGATTTCAAAGAGTTTGGGATATATCAATGTTAAAAGGAGTTAAAATAGCAGTATGTCCTTGTCTGTGGGTGTTACTATGTTTTTCCATACTGTTACCAAAACTAAATTGTGGTTGGTACTGTTGCCGATTGTATTGGTGATTAATTATTTTGAAATGTATTTTTTATGAAGATATTATTATACATCAAATATTTATAAAATTACATGAAAAGGTGTCTTAATTTCTTCTTGTGTGACTTTTATTTTTTTATTTGTTAGTGGTTGGTTACTTTTTTATTTGGTATACGTAACACCAGGACAGTAACACGACAGAAGTTTTCTTCATTTTTTTAAAGATTTTCATTTCTACTCTTCATCATAGTACAAACTGTTAACATCTCAATTTGACTAACTAGTAGTTCCTTTAATACAACATATCGTTGCATGTGTATCCGAGATAAGCTAATCGTTTGGAATGATGCACGTGTTATCAAGTTCCCGTGCTTTATATAGGGGGATGGCCAGTGAAAGGTAACTAAGCAAAGCAAAAAGAAAAATGGCAGCCACTTCCTTGGATCGACACTGTCATAATGGGGAATGTCTCAGGACGTATTTTTGAAAAAAAAAATTCATTATTTTTTTTTTAATTTGAATGCATGCTTTGTAACTTGCATTGTTAGGTTTAAGTATAAATTTGGGTATATATCTCTGGTGACAAGCCATCTGTACTGTGGTTGACCTACTTTGAATTGAAAACAAAAACTTAACATAGTTTGTTATTTTCAAAACAAAGTACATTAAATGTTAGTATCTTGGTAAAGTCAGCTTTAAGCATCATACATTAACCTTTTGGCTAATTAAAATATTTCTAAAAAGACAATATATAGAGAAGACAGCAATTGGAACTTTCTGAGAATGACTCAAATACAGGATGTCTTAATTCAAATTGAGATACCTATATTTCAATATTCTCTAATTCAATTAAAGATATCTATATTTTAATTTTTATTTAAAATTCTATTTTTAATTTGACAAGAATTGAAATAAGACCTGCGCCCGATATAATGTCTAAGTCTGGTGTCAGGGCCAGAGTATCTCGGGCTTCTGTGTATATGAATGATAGTGATATTCTACCCTCTGGATCACAAAATATAATGCATTTTAATGTAAAACATTTAAATAAAATATGACCTAGGGTAGATTATCCCCAACTCTCTATTCACTACCGGGTAGTCTTCTCTTACTAAAATCAATTTAATGTTTCCATGAAGGTACTGATCAATTTGTTAGATCAGATTCCTACTTAAATAATTGCAGATATCGAGAGTTGGTTTATTTGTTTACTGAACTTCTGTTGGCTCTTGTTCTTGTAGGCTGTGTCTTCCGTGGCCTTAGCTTGGTGAGCGGCCAGCAACATCGCTTGCTGTTTGCGGTTAGCAACGTCTGTCTCTGTCGGAGGCCGTGGTAAGATGTTACATTTTACGCTTCAAGTGTAGAATACGTTATTCTCTCTGTGAAAAAAGTTCTCTCTGAGCTGTAATATTGGAGCTCAAAAGACTTCTAGAAGAAGCATACATGCTGTCAGGCTGGGTAATACATGTACATTACCATATACAGTTTCTCTGTGAATTGAAACTCTAAGACCAATACAATTAACATGTCCTTATTACATGATAATCCATTCGATAAGGATCTGGCAACATCCATTAGGGCCACGTTCTGGTAACCATTCGAATTGTCCAGTCAATTGGCTGCTTCCGAATCTAGGAAGAGAATTTTCTATATTGCTATGTACGGAGTGATTTTAAGAATCTCTATTTTAATTTAAGATTTAATTTGACACCAATCTGATATTTATTGTAAAGTTGGCAATAAATTGGATTCATCTTTAAAATATAACACAATTTTCATGTTTTGGGAATTTATTTGGAGTCAGGTTTTTCTTAGAAATTGTCATAATATATATGTATGTAAAAATACGCCAATCGAGGTATGATAGAAATGATACCCTTTCATATACACTAGCTACTGTAATGGATACATGAAGAATAGGGATATTTAAACTCGGGATCACAAGATATTTGTATTGTTATCAATGGGAATATGCAAATAAATAAAAATTTTATTTTTTGCCTTCATATCCTTCATGCTTACATATTCAACTAGGGATATCAGTAACCATGTGCACATAAACATATCTGATCATTGCTTAGGCCAGATTCTCACTTGAATATAGCTCTTACTGAATATTGTGTTATTTGGCACATTTATTTGTTTACTTGAATGCAGCTTGTTGTTTTGCAGGTTGTTGTATTACTCGTCGTTTGACTGCAGAGGAGAGATAGCCTAGCCTTGCAGACGAGAGCCAGCTGGTTACACCGCGTCCCCGCCCCTGTGTAGTCTGTCGCGAGAATGGGCCGTGTGAGGAGGGCATACCAGCTGGCTATCAAGAGATTATGTCATGTGATGTCAAAATCAATGTGCTGTAATATCCTGTAAAGGTCCATGGACTGTTGTTGCTTTGAGGATGTGGTAACCCTCAATAATCGGTCCATCCCCATCCTCCCAAAAATGTACTCCTTTTGGACTGAACACATGCAGTGGATAACAATAATGAGGTTGTTTTAAGGTATAGCATTATTATTTTGTAAAAGGTTTTGAGCGATTATCCGAAACTTGAAACTTGACAGGCATATCGTGGGAGTGGTGCATAAAGGGTTTTCGGGAAATTTTAAGATGGCTGCCAGGGTCCCATTTTATTAAATTGATAAATGGGGTTTAAAGGATGCGATCAGCATGCCTATATTTTTCGGATAGATTGGTCCAACGGTGATATACGGAGGCCTCTGATGGTTGAAATTTATACGTGTACATTGTTGAAAAAAGACCGAAAATTGGCACTTAAGGTTTTGGAGGGAGCATGGAACACATGCAGTAATACAACTGGTGGGTGTTATTTGAGGTAGCATTACATTGTGTATGCAATGGTTCGCATTACAACTTGTGTTAATGCTATAAGTTTAGACTCACTGAAGTGTACAGAAAGTAGATCAATAGGTCTTTTTTTTTTTTTTGTCCAGTTTGTGCCCTAACAATACTCCACATTACCTCTGCCCAAATACCCTAGCACAAACACAGCACGGACATTTCATCTTTAACATTCTACACCACTACTTTCTACATGTACACTCACAGTTGACGTAATTCAAAAACATTACTTTTATGTCTTATTAAAGCCACGGGTCATTTATGTAACATTGCCAGGGTCAAAGGTGGAAGAAATCGCTGACTCAGAGGTCGAACCTGGCAACTGCCTATTAAATTGAATGGAAACTAATAAATGGTGATAGAAAATCTTGGCACAGTGACATGCGGAAGAGATATAAATAAAAAAGTTTTTCAAATTGGTGACTTTTGCGCCATTCCTTGAAATTCAAAATGTGTTTTTAAGAACACTTTGTTGGGAACATATAGGATTAATTTCAGACGTTATTTTAGCTTAATTTTATGATTAGAACTTGAGGAGAGAGTTAGCATAGTTTTGCTTATAAAATGGTGGTCATTTAATATGTTCGCATTTGCCAATTCCATTCCCTGTTCTTGTCTCACCCGCCTGCCACCCCAGTTAAAGGAAATTTGAATATCCTTAAATCATTAAACGGCCCCTCCCCACTTGAAGGAAATGTGTAATCCTTAAATAATTACCTCCCGCGCCCACTTAAGGAAAGCTGATATCCTGGAGATAAATTACCCCGCTGCATCACCACTGCCCGCCGCGCCACTTAAAGGGGAAAATGTATTATCTTAAATAATTAAACCTCCGCCCGCCACTTTAAGGAAATGTTGGAGTATCCTTAATAATTAACCTCCGCCCACTTTAAGGAATATGTGATATCCTTAAATAATTACCTGCCAGCCCCGCCCCGCGCCGCCCAGCCGCCAGCCCCTGCCGCCGCGCCGCCCCGCCTGCACCAACGTGGGCAGCCATCTAAATGCCAGACGGCAGGTAGAGACAGAATTTGTAAGAATTAAATCTATATAAAACAGGAGTGAAAGGAAGGTATAAAAGTGGCAGAGCATTGTATTTAAATACATGATGAAAGAGAAAGAAAGAAAAGAAAACAAAGAAAGAAAGAAGAAGAAAGAAGAAAGAAGAAAGAAGAAAGAACAAGAAAGACACAAGAAAGGAAAGTAGGAAAGTAAAGAAAGAAAGAAAGGAGAAGAAAGTCTCTAGTTGTGATGATGAAAGTGCCCCCTGGCGAGGGGACAATCTGTTTATATTTAAAAAGGCTGACCCAAAGGCCCGCAACCTTGGCGTCTTCAATGTTCTGGGGTATTAAAAAAATTTTATGAAAAAAAGAAAAAAAAAAAAAAAAAAAAAAAGAGAAAAAATGTTAAAAAAATTAGCATGTAATAATTTTTCAAATATTTCATATTTTAGGATAGCCGATACATGAAGATTAGTGACAGTGACACCCGATAGCAGACGTTTTCATGATTACGCGACCAATTAAGTAATTAGGCAAGCTTCTTAGGTATATTTCCTATAAAACTACTTTACCCAAAATTGTAAAAATTTAATTACAGTTCTATTGCAATATGGTGCATGTTTTTGCAACATATAAATAGATAGTTTTGGTGTTTAATTTGCTTTTGCATCCTGTGGTGGCAAGCGTTTGTCAGTCCTCTTTGTCCATTACAATTATGGTTAATGTTGAATTTAAAAAAGAAGACCAAGGATTTATAGTAACTGGCAAATTTTGA
>SAYR01045694.1:1589473-1601283 GCA_004382745.1 Argopecten irradians irradians | reverse complement strand
GGGGGGACTGCCCCCCCCTGCCCCCCCCCCCCCGCTTCCTGATATTTTAGTAATTTCCCTGTCAGTAATATTTAAGTACTATAGGCTAGTACCTCTATAGACGCCACAATGGTATCAGTTCGTTTCGGTAACAAGCTTTTAAAAGTCGTTTCGGTCACATATAGCAGAAGTCGTTTATTGTACGGTCGTTTCGGGACACATAGAAAAGTCCTTTCGGTATAAAACACACGGTGGCTTTAAATTCGATTTACTAACTGTTTTTCGCAGGGGAAATTAAAGAGTGCCTCCTGGAATTACTATGGGCAGTAAACGAACCCATTCATAAATCACACTTTTCTTAGATCTGAATACAATTAAGGGGGATAACTCGCACAGGATTTTTGTCTCTTCCATATATGGTAATTTAGTCGACCAGCTGATAATCTTTACACTATAAAAATAAGGACAATTTTTCAATTCCAAATTATTTACTTTCTACTGCAACAAAATCTCCTTTCCTCGACTTAGATGATAGTTAAATTACTACCGTTTTCTTCTTTTGAACGATATCTCTATAATTTCCCAACCTACAGTGTGTTTCTACTAGTCTACCATGTTATATATACGTACAGGACATCAGTGTAGTTCTCCCAGAGATGACATTTTCGGTATAAATTTGACACTAGACTGTACTTGTGTTTTAACTGTAGCAACATTGTGAAAATGCTAACCATTTCTTTCTTGAATCTTGGAATGATACTACTGTCCATGCTGATGTGGCCCAAGTTTTTAATGACCTAGACATAGAAGTAAATTTATATTTGTTACTTTATGGAAATGAAAACTTGACTTTGGAAATAAATTGTTATTTATTTGAATTTGTGCAGTCATTTACAAAGCCCAGTAGAATTTTTTAACCATTATAATTGTTAATTGTATATCTTGTAATTATGTAAATAATATGTTAAATTCAACTTATACAAATGTACTTACAGTGTATATATGTATGCCATCACTTGTACATAATGTTGACTAAAGAAGGCTTCATAAGTTAAAATAACATATGCCTAATCCATTTTTATTTATCTTAAGACAATAAACTACAGTGTATATGAATGTAAGCTAACCTTTATATCTACATAATTATCCCTTAGTGCACTAGTAGTGCACAATATTTAAACTACAGGTAAACTTACTAGTGGCACAAAAAACATACAGGTAATGGTCGGCTCACCTTTGAATTTCTGGTAGTTACATGAAGTCTAGAGTCTAGATTGTATTTGGTTAATTGCTCAGGACAAAACCAGCGAGAGTGTTGATAATTAATTCTATTAAGAAGCTACCTACTGTTATCATATACTGCAGACTCTATCTGTAAAAGAAATAATTATATCTAGGGAAAGTTCTCAAAAATAAATTTAATTAAATAAATAAATGAATAATTCAGTCGTATTTTCAAACTTTCGTTTTGTTGATAAAGTTTTATTATCAGTATGATTTCATTAATTTAGCTTTAATACATTTATTTAGCACATGTTTGGTACGTGCAACATGTACATCATTCCACATTGGTATATCAGAAAGTAATAAATAATATACCCTAAATAACAACTTGAGAGTGATCTCCCTTTGTCTATAATTCCAATATTGCCATTCTGTCATTAGGAACTATTAATGATACTTGAGATATCTTTAATTTAAATAAAGATAGCTTTTATTGAATAAAAGATATCTTTATTTGAATTAGAGATATTTCTATTTAAAAATCATGATGAGTCTAATTAAACACAAAATAGAGATATCTCTTACTAAAAAAAGATATATCAAATTTCAATTAAAGATATCTCTAATTTTTGTACTATTTCGATTTGCCTGGAATCGGTTTCAATATGTAGTTCAAATCAGATTCTAAATTTTTAAAGTGAAAAATACCATAATGATGAGAAAAAATTTTTTTTGTGACTTTCACATTTTCTAAAAAATCAGTGAGAGTTATCTCCCTTTTTTCACTGGTCAGCAAGGATCCGTTTTAGGTCCAAGTTCATTTTTGTTGTATTTTTTAAGTTGTAGATCATACTGTTACAAGTGACATAAAACTAATTTGAGGTCATTTTTTTTTGGCAACTTTTGCAGAACAGGAGTCAAGATGGCTGTCATGGCATGCAATTGGTCAAAATTGAACAAAAAGGAAATGGGTTGAGAACAAAAATCTAATACAATTATAGACATTGTTGTGCCTAATATATTAACTTTCAAAAAGCATTTTTCTTCTGGGAAATAAAATACAATGTCACATCATCATTCAGGGGAGGTGACTCTTACTTGTCAAATTAGGCTCTGTGGAGATTGGAGGAACTTTTTGTGACAGCACCAGTCACAATTAGATCTTGTTGATTTGTGTTTCAATATTAATCTTCGCACAGAGTACGTGAAAATGAGTCATTATCAGAAATATTCCAAATCCAACATAAAGAAAACTCAAAAACTCACTAGGGAATTAGGGAATTCATTAGGAAATGATCATTGTATATCAAAAATAATATTGGTAATTATTGATAAGCTCCCAATTAATTACTATGACAGAAACATATATTTAGATCACATGTCAAGTTCAAATGTCCGTGGTGTTACCATAATTAAATACCATAATATCCTGTTTTAAAATCTATCAATGTAAATAATAACTGTTCATTTCATTTTAAACTAAGCCAAAGTAATAGTTCATGATAAATTATATTATTTTAATATGCATACTCCGTTATCAGTTGACAAATGATATATCTCACCAGTCAACATACTGTACTTTTATAGCATAGTCGTCTGCCGTCCCCCTTGCGCCTTGGGCCATCAGCCGTACGTTAACTTTTCGCGTTTTGAACTTCTTCTAAAGTTCTACCAGTGCGATATAGCTGAAACTTGTATGAAATGATCCTGAGATGGTCACAACCAAGAGTTGTTATTTTCCGAGTCAATCCGAATTCCAAGATGGCCACCACAGCCGCCATCCTGATAACACATTTTGAAGTTCTTCTCAAGTTCTACTGGTGCAATTTAGCTGAAACTTGCATGAAATGATCCTGACATGGTCCCGACCAAGTGTTATTTTTCGGGTCGATCCAAATTCCAAGATGGCTGGCAAAGCCACCATCTTAAAAGCAGATTTTGAACTTTTTCAAGTTAAACTGGTGCAATTTGGCTGAAACTTGCCTGAAGTGATCATGATATGATCTTGACAAAGTGTTGTTAAATCTCTGGCATTGATCCCAAATCGAAGATGGCACCATGACTTTTGCCATTGAAGTCAGATGACCGTTAAGGCCCTTGGGCTTCTTGTTGTTTGTTATCATCTTAAACTTATTATTTTGCAGTATTTTTGTCCTGGATAACACTTTGGACATTGATTGTTAACCGCTGAGAAAGGTAACACAACAGACATTTGTCCATGGTGTTAACCGATTGAAAAGTTTTGTATTGTACTTGATCATCATAATGACATTCATTAGAGATAAAAATGAACTAAATAGAGAAAATACTATGATTTCAAAGAGTTTGGGAAAATAGCAGTATTGTCCTTGTCTGTGGTGTTACTATGTTTGTCCATACTGTTACCAAAACTAAATGTGGTTGTACTGTTGCCGATCGTATTAGTGATTCATTATTTTGAAATGTATTTTATCTATGAAGATATATACATCAAATATTATAACAATTACATGAAAAGGTGTCTTAAATTTCTTCTTGTGTGACTTTTATTTTTTTAATTTGTTAGTGTTGTTACTATTTTTATTTGGTATACGTAACACCAAGGACAGTAACACCACAGAAGTTTTCTTCATTTTTTAAAGATTTTCATTTCTACTCTTCATCATAGTACAAACTGTAACATCTCAATTTGAACTAACTAGTAGTTCCTTTAAATACAACATATCGTTGCATGTGTATCCGAGATAAGCTAATCGTTTGGAATGATGCACGTGTATCAAGTTCCGTGCTTTATATAGGGGGATGGCCAGTGAAGGTAACTAAGCAAAGCAAAAAGAAAAATGGCAGCCACTTCCTTGGATACGACACTGTCATAAGTGGGGAATGTCTCAGACGTAATTTTTGAAATCATTATTTTTTTATTAATTTGAAATGCATGCTTTGTAACTTGCATTGTTAGGTTTAAGTATGAATTTGGGTAATATCTCTGGTGACAAGCCCATGTACTGTGGTTGACCTACTTTGAATTGAAAACAAAACTTCAACATAGTTGTTATTTTCAAAACAAAGTACATTAAATGTTAGTATCTTGGTAAAGTCAGCTTTAAGCATCATACATTAACCTTTTGCTATTAAAATATTTCTAAAAAGACAATATATAGAGAAGACAGCAATTTGGAACTTTTCTGAGAATGACTCAAATACAGATGTCTTAAATTCAAATTGAGATACCTATATTTCAAATATTCTCTAATTCAATTAAAGATATCTATATTTTAATTTTTATTTAAAATTCTATTTTTAATTTGACAAGAATTGAAATAGACCTGGCCCGATAATAATGTCTAAGTCTGGTGTCAGGGCCAGAGTATCTCGGGCTTCTGTGTATATGAATGATAGTGATATTCTACCCTCTGGATCACAAAATATAATGCATTTTAATGTAAACATTTAAAATAAAATATGACCCTAGGGTAGATTATCCCCAACTCTCTATTCACTTAGTCTTCTCTTACTAAAATCAATTAATTTTATCCACATGAAGGTACCTGATCAATTTGTTAGATCAGATTCCTACTTAAATTATTGCAGAATATCAAGAGTTGTTTATTTGTTTACTGAACTTCTGTTGCTCTTGTTCTTGTAGGCTGTGTCCTTCCGTGGCCTTAGCTTGGTGAGCCGAGCAGCAACATCGCTTGCTGTTGCGGTTAGCCAACGTCTGTCTCTGCCGGAGGCCGTGGTAAGATGTTACATTTTAACGCTTCAAGTGTAGAATACGTTATTCTCTACTTTGAAAAAATTTCTCTCTAAGCTGTAATATTGGAGCTCAAAAGACTTCTAGACAGAAAGCATACATGCTGTCAGGCTGGGTACATACATGTACATTACCATACACAGTTTTCTCTGTGCAATTGAAACTCTAAGACCAATACAATTAACATGTCCTTATTACATGTATCACTCCATTCGATAAGGATCTGGCAACATCCCATTAGGGCCACGTTCTGGTAACCATTCGAATTGTCCAGTCAAATTGCTGCTTCCAGAATCTAGGAAGAGAATTTTCTATATTGCTATGTAACGGAGTGATTTTAAGAATCTCTATTTTAATTTAAGATTTATTTGACACCAATCTGATATTATTGTAAAGTAGGCAATCAATTGGATTCATCTTTAAAATATAACACAATTTTCATGTTTTGGGAATTTATTTGGAGTCAGGTTTTCTTAGAAATTGTCATAATATATATGTACTGTAAAAATAACGCCAATCGAGGTATGATAGAAATGATACCCTTTCATATACACTAGCTACTGTATGGATACATGAAGAATAGGGATATTCTAAACTCGGGATCACAAGATATTTGTATTGTTATACAATGGGATATGCAAATAAATAAAAATTTTATTTTTTGCCTTCCATATCCTTCATGCCTACATATTCAAATAGGGATATCAGTAACCATGTGCACATAAACATATCTGATCATTGCTTAGGCCAGATTCTCACTTGAATATAGCTCTACTGAATATTGTGTATTATGCACATTTATTTGTTTACTGAAATGCAGCTTGTGTTCTTGCAGGTTGTGTACTTCACCGCTTCGTTTGACTGCAGAGGAGAGGATAGCCCTAGCCTTGCAGACGATGAGCCAGCTGTACCACCCGCTCCCGCCCCTGTGTCTGTCCGAAGATCTGGCCGTGTGAGGAGGGCACCAGCCTGGCACAAGGATTACGTCATGTGATGTCAAAATCAAATGTACTGTAATATCCTTGTAAAGTCCATGGACTGTTGTTGCTTGAGGATGTGGTAACCCCTCAATTATCGTCCCAACCCCGATCCCTCACCCAAAAATGTACTCTCTTTGACTGAAACACATGCAGTGATACAACTATGAGGTTGTTTAAGGTATACATTATATCTGTAAGGTTTTGAGCGATTATCCAGAAACTTGAAACTTGACAGGCATACTCGTGGGAGTGTGCATAAAGGGTTTTTGAGATAGAAATTTTAAGATGGCTGCCAAGGTCCACTTTTATAAATTGGTAAATGGGGTTTAAAGGGATGCCGATCAGCATGCCTGTATTTTCGGATCGATTGGCCGCCAAGGTGATATACGGAGGCCTCTGATTGGTTGAAATTTATACGTGTACATTGCTGAAAAAAGACTAAAATTGGCACTTAAGGTTTTGAGGGACAATGAACACATGCAGTAATACAACTGTGGTGTTATTTGAGGTACATACATTGTGTATGCAATGGTTCCCATTACAACTTGTGTTCAATGCTATAATTTTGACTCAACTGAAGTGTACAGAAAGTAGTCAATAGGTTTTTTTTTTTTTTTTTTGGTCCCTGTCCCTAACAATACTCACATTACCCTGCCCAAATACCCTAGCACAAACACAGCACGCATTCATCTTTAACATTCTAACCACTACTTTCTACATGTACACTCACAGTTGACGTATTCAAAAACATTACTTTTATGTCTTATTAAAAGCCAGGGTCATTTATGTACATGCCAGGGTCAAAGGTGGAAAGAAATCGCTGACCAGAGGTCAGAACCTGGCAACTGCCCCAAAATTGAATGGAACCTAATTAATGGTGATCGAAAATCTTGGCACCAGTGACATGGGAAAGATATAAATAAAAAAGTTTTTCAAATTGGTGACTTTTGCGCCCATCCTTGAAATTCAAAATGTGTTTTTAAGAACACTTTGTTGGGAACATATCAGGATTATTTCAGACGTATTTTAGCTTAATTGTATTGATAGAACTTGAGAAGGAGTTCAGAGTTTGCTTATAAAATGGTGGTCATTTAAAATATGTTCCATTTGCCATTCCAATTCCCTGCTTTGCCTCACCCCGCCCTGCCCCACCCCATTAAAGGAAATTTGATATCCTTAAATAATTAACCGCCCCCTCCCCCCACTTAAGGAAATGTGATATCCTTAAATAATTACCCTCCCCGCCCCACTTAAGGAAATGTGATATCCTGAGATAATTACCCCCGCCCTGCATCACCCTGCCCCGCCCCGCCCCACTTAAGGAAATGTATTATCCTTAAATAATTAACCCCCCCCCCCCACTTAAGGAAATGTGATATCCTTAAATAATTACCCTCCCCGCCCCACTTAAGGAAATGTGATATCCTTAAATAATTACCTGCCCAGCCCCGCCCCGCCCCGCCCCGCCCCGCCCCGCCCAGCCCCGCCCCGCCCCGCCCCGCCCTGCCACCACGTGCCAGCCCATCTAAATCCAGGACGGCAGGTAGAGACAGAATTTGTAGAATTAAATTCTATATAAAACAGGAGTGAAAGGAAGTATAAAAGTGCAGCATGTATTTAAATACATGATGAAAGAGAGAAAGAAAGAAGAAAGAAACAAGAAAGAAAGAAAGAAAGAAAGAAAGAAAGAAAGAAAGAAGAAAGAAACAAGAAAGAAACAAGAAAGAAAGTAGGAAAGAAAGAAAGAAAGAAAGAGAAAAGAAAGTCTCTAGTGTGATGAATGAAAGCCCCCCTGCGAGGGGACATCTGTTTATATTTAAAAGGCTGACCCCAAGGCCCCAACCTTGGCAGTCTTCAAATGTTCTGGGGTATTAAAAAAATTTTATGAAAAAAAAGAAAAAAAAAAAAAAAAAAAAAAAAAAAAAAAGAGAGAAAAAAAATGTTAATAAAAAAATGAGCATGTAATAATTGTTTCAAATATTTTCATATTTTCAGGATAGTGATACCATGAAGATAGTGACAGTGACACCCGATAGCAGATGTTCCATGATAGCAACCATAAGTAATTAGCAGAGCTTCATTAAGGTATAATCCCTATAAAACTACCTTTACCAAAATTGTAAAATTAATTACAGTTCTATTGCAAATGTGCATGTTTTGCAAACCATCATAAGATAGTTGCTGTTTAATTTGCTTTTCATCTGTGGTCAAGCGTTGGTCAGTCCTTTTGTCCATTAACAATTATGGTTAATGTTAATCTCAAAAAGAAGACAAGGATTTAATAGTAACTGCAGATTTGATAGGAACTATTACAATAAACAATATAATCTCCGGTTTAAATCAGCATATATGTTTTCCACCATACTGATTGTTTTCACTATTTCTCCCCAATGGCAGCACCAGCATATGGACCTCTTTTAGTGACCTGTGAGGATCCTGACTACCTATGTTTTCATAGGCAAATGTTTGTTTTCATCAGTTGCTTGATTCATATAGTGACGAAACACTCAGAATGTAAATATAAACAGGAGGTCATTAGAGCCGGTTTGACTGTATTAAGTTTGCAATTAGGACTTAATAACTGGAAAGAGAAAGTAAAGGTTAACTGCATAATAACAATGGATTAACTGGTTTTATAGATTTTAAATTATAATCATTGTGATGGCTATGGACAATCATTTAAAGGAGCAAACTGCTGGATTTTGAGAATTTCAAGAGGTCCAATGGGCCGAAATAGCAAGGCTAAGGTTTTGCTTGGATGTGTTGTAATCCATCACACTGACGTTGTTTTCTACAATGATTTTGAATTATAATTATTATGATGGGTATATGGACAATCATTTCAGTGGGCAAATTGCTGGATTTTGAGAATTTCAAAAATAAAGTTATGTTAAGGCATTGCTATATTTTATAAGGCTGGTAAATTACCAGGAACTCGATTTAATTAACAAACTTCCAGAGGCAAGCTGTTTTTGTTAATACTGTTATGATAATGATTTTCCAAATTATCAAATTTTGATTTATGTTTTATTTATCATATGTTTTTCACCTTAATAAACAGGATAGAGACAACCACCAGGATTATGACAACCACCAACATAGTGACAAACGATGGCAGATGTTCCTAGAGCTCCATGCAGGTAAATTTACTATTAAAACTCAAATGAAAAGTTATATTTGAATTGTGAAATTAAACTGCAGTGTTCTTGCAATGACTAATTGTCCCCCTCCCTTACCCTCTTTAATCCCAACCATATCCATTCCACTCCACACTATGATGATTGGAAGAGAAGTGGTGAAATCAAATTCCTTTTACAAGAAAAAAATATTCATTTTCAAAATACATTAAATATTTAAGTTGGCATTTAGATCTAGAACATTCGGAAGAGGAAAGATAGCTTAAAGTGAATAAGAAAAATAAAACAAAAACTTCACATTTTTAATAGAACATGTATTATAAAAATAAACAATGCATTGTCTGGTCTTCTTTATTATATCATATGTTTACAACCATATAATGATATCACTATTTTGACCCAAATAACAGCTCCAGCATCTGGACCTTTTGATCCATCAGGATAGTGACAACCATCAGGATTTGATTGAAGAATGGTTCTATGACAATCGCAATCAATTTCATTGTTTTTGTCTATAACAGCGGCGCTTGCTCCAAAAGGATAAACGAACAAAACTAGAGTGTTCTGATATAGGGCGGGATTACTTTTCTAGACGGAAAGACAGAAAATAGGTAATTTGTCCCCGTAATTATCGGTAACCTTTCCGACTTATAGTTAACGTAGACACTTTAAAGGGTAGTGCTGTACTGTTGGGGACAACTGCATTGAATTGGCTGTGCAATTGCTGTAGAACCTTTGTCCTTCAATCAGAAAATGGAACTGTCATCACAGAAAACCCGCCTGGATTACCATTGGGGCACCTGTGACCAAAATCCACAAGTCAAGGCTTGAAAGTCGGCTTCCAGTGCCAAATGAAGAGGAAAAATCAGATACAAAAATTGCAACACAACATTTCCTCAATAAGTATCTACTGAACAAGAAGATGGTTATCGGATCGCAAAAAAGACAAGCCTGTAGGCTGTAACATTGGAGAACACATGAAAACTTGAGGGAAGGAAAAATAAAGAGCAAGAATCCTTTGATACCAAAATGAGGTAGGTCAGATGTTCCTAATGAGGAGAAATGGGTTAGGATATATGAAAATTACATTAATGAAGGAATGTCAATGAACAAAGCACAGCTGAAAATGGAGTGAAAATGAAACTTGTTGAAATGAACATGTTTGACATAAAGGTTTGGTTCAATTATCAAATACATTATTCGGTTAAAAATAATGTGACAGAAGTCATTGATGTTGGAATCATTATAGTGAATATCTGAATAAAAGTAATGAAGATCTTTAAGTTTCTGTTGGCATTCATAGCCAATATGAATGCCGACTGGACAGAATCAAATTCCATGAAGAGCATTATTACTTAAGATTTCATGTTGAATTGTCTGGGATTGTCTTCCCCTTGATTAATATCAATATTCCCTGTTTCTGGTCAGAGAGATTATCAAATATATACTCAATATTGATAAAAAAAACTGATCATTACCATTTCAATAATTTATATATAATAATTGCAGTAAATCCATTACATTACCGATTCACTATTTCAGTATTTTCTTTTTTCATAGTTTGATATCGAGTCCCGAAGAATTTGGTTAACAGATCAAGTCCATAATTACAGGTAGGATATATCCATTTCCATGTAGTGTACTTTACTTCTGACAGGTAAATAAACTCAATTATCATTTTCTGTTAATTTCAGTAAGATTTGGTGAACAAAATCTGTTACTTTCTTCAGTCTCGGCTTTCTTTCTAATCATCACTTGTAATGTGGTCATTTAAGATATGATTCTATTTCTCATTATATAGAATATGTTACTATAATTTCAAGATTTTAACATAGGACATGTGTTTCTCTCCAAGCTAACCATTGACCATAATCTCTATCAGCATTTCCTTTTCTCAGTACCTGTGCACTTAATGTTTCTTAGTGCATGTGTACTTACTGTTTCATCTTTAATTAGTTTATTGTAACAGACAGGCTCTGTAAAACCTGTTTCAGGTTAAACCTGTTTCAGAGCCTGCTGATTGGATATTCAAGGTCTATCCATTTCATATGTTTATTGTGTATGTTGGGCAATACACGATGATGTAAATTATGTAAAGAAATTTGAAAATTTGTTTCTGTCATGGGGAGGTAATCAACGTTGGACGTTTATGAAAATTTTGGTCAATTTTTGGTGGGGAATTCTACACAAGTTGGCACCCCCTATCTAAAAGTTTAGCAAGATAATACATCTTAAAAAAATTTATTCACAGGTATGTGAGACGACCTCAAAGATCAAAGGAAACATTTCATGGAGGTATTTTGGCAAAATTTAGAGCATGCAGAAATTAATTTCAAAAGAACATGTAAGGGAAACAGACACCGGTATAGACTGTGGAGAGGAGCTTTGGACCAAAGTGGTTGGAAATGGACATAGGATGACCAAGCAAGTGCATCGTGTGGCTCATGATGGTCATGTACAGATGGTTTAAGGACAATATCACACAAAAGGTCATTGACGGCAACATTTGAGAAGTCAGTCATCACAGCCAGAAGAATTATAATTATGTTTTAATACTCAACATATAGTTTTCCAGACCCACGAGGCAAACCGGGCCACAAATCATTGTCAGCTTCAAAACCAGTGTTCAGGTTGTCATCGTCCTATATATCTTCTATGATAGGTGTGATAGGTAGGTGTGACAAATATTTTGTTTTGATGTTATGGTCACATGATGCACTTTTCTTTAGACTTTATCTATGTTTTTCTTGAGATGCA
>SAYR01045694.1:1573978-1589372 GCA_004382745.1 Argopecten irradians irradians | reverse complement strand
TTCATAGTTTGATATCGAGTCCTGAAGAATTTGGTTAACAGATCAAGTCCATAATTACAGGTAGGATATATCCATTTCCATGTAGTGTACTTTACTTCTGACAGGTAAATAAACTCAATTATCATTTTCTGTTAATTTCAGTAAGATTTGGTGAACAAAATCTGTTACTTTCTTCAGTCTCGGCTTTCTTTCTAATCATCACTTGTAATGTGGTCATTTAAGATATGATTCTATTTCTCATTATATAGAATATGTTACTATAATTTCAAGATTTTAACATAGGACATGTGTTTCTCTCCAAGCTGACCATTGGCCATAATCTCTATCAGCATTTCCTTTCCTCAGTACCTGTGCACTTAATGTTTCTTAGTGCATGTGTACTTACTGTTTCATCTTTAATTAGTTTATTGTAACAGACAGGCTCTGTAAAACCTGTTTCAGGTTAAACCTGTTTCAGAGCCTGCTGATTGGATATTCAAGGTCTATCCATTTCATATGTTTATTGTGTATGTTGGGCAATACATGATGATGTAAAATATGTAAAGAAATTTGAAAATTTGTTTCTGTCATGGGGAGGTAATCAAGGTTGGACGTTTATGGAAATTTTGGTCAATTTTTGGTGGGGAATTCTACACAAGTTGGAACCCCCTACTTAAAAGTTTAGCAAGATGATACATCTTAAAAAAATTTATTCACAGGTATGTGAGACGACCTTCTCAAAGATCAAAGGAAACATTTCAGAGAGGTATTTTGGCAAAATTTAGAGCATGCAGAAATTAATTTCAAAAGAACATGTAAGGGAAACAGACACCGGTATAGACTGTGGAGAGGAGCTTTGGACCAAAGTGGTTGCAAATGGACATAGGATGACCAAGCAAGTGCATCATGTGGCTCATGATGGTCATGTACAGATGGTTTAAGGACAATATCACACAAAAGGTCATTGACGGCAACATTTGAGAAGTCAGTCATCACAGCCAGAAGAATTATAATTATGTTTTAATACTCAACATATAGTTTTCCAGACCCACGAAGCAAACCGGGCCACAAATCATTGTCAGCTTCAAAACCAGTGTTCGGGTTGTCATCGTCCTATATATCTTCTATAATAGGTGTTATAGGTAAGTGTGACAAATATTTTGTTTTGATGTTATGGTCACATGATGCACTTTTCTTTAGACTTTATCTATGTTTTTCTTGAGATGCAAACTTCTTTGTTTATTTATAAACAAAAAGGCTGTGGAGGTTCCCTCCATGCAACACTAAATATGTCTTCAAGGTTGAATCTGTTTCTGTCTGGAGTTGTCTCCCCTTGATTAATATCAATATCCTCTGTTTCTTTCTGATCAGAGAGATCAAATATATACTCAATATAAAACAAAAACTGATCAATACCATTTCAGTAATTAATATATGATACCTTAATTGCTAAAAATGAATTTCATTTTCAATTCACTGTTTATCATTTTTTTCAGTTTGTCCGCGGCTTGATGTTTGAGGGTGGTATTTGAGTTCAGAGGAATTTGGTAAACAGATAAAGTTCATAATTACAGGTAGGATATATCTATCTAGTGTACCTTACTTCTGAGGTAAAAACTTATTTATCATAATCTGCTAATTACAGTAAGATTTGGTGAACATATCCTTTCTGGTAAAATCTGTTATTTTCTTCAATGTCTGCTTTCTTTCTAATCATCACTTGTAATGTGGTCATTTAAAACATTATTCTATTTCTTATTATGTAGAATGTTGCTATGATTACAAGTTTATACTTTTTATCTGTTGTCCAGCGTTCGTTCGTCTTTTTGTCCATTATTAATAATTGTAATTATTGTTCATGTTACTTCTCAAAAAGAAGACAAGGAATTTAATAGTAACTGTGAATTTTGATAGAAACTACAATAATAAACAATTTATTCGCTGGTTTAAATCAACATATATGTTTTCACCATACTAATTGTTTTCACTATTTCTCCCCAATGGCAGCTTCAGCATATGGACCTCTTTTGGTGACCTGTGAGGATCTTTACTAAGATTTAGTTTGGTGAGTTTTGCTGGCAATCCAAAATGGTAAATATCTCAAAAGGATGTCCCCATCAGATTAGTGACAACTTTAAGAATAATGACAACCATCAGCATAGTGAGTCAATGACATCATCCGGATAGCAACAACCGATGGTAAGCATTCCTTGATAGGGACCATTTGTTGTATATGAATTGTAAAGTTCTATCGGGGAAAACACGATCGATATAGGTTATCCTGACCAAATAAAGTATCATGTTAAATAATTTTAAATATTTTCCATTTGCCCTTCAAACACCCCTACCCCCATTCCCAATCCCACTCAGTGACATCTTAATCCAGGACGAGAGTAAGAAATGTTGTAGAATCGAAAATGTCCATTATCAAAATAAATAGAATATTTATAAAGAGGAAGAATAGGTTTCAGTGAAGTATTTGGAAAAAAAAACCAAATTTGACGAGGTTAAAGGGACAATTCAGGCTAAAAGAACATTAAAATTTGTACATATATCGGGAAAAAGCCCAGTTCTTATGGAAATTAGATCAGTAGGTTTTACTGTGATATGCCCGAAAAGCCCATGGTGGTGAAATGCGTGTGGAGTGTTCAAACTCGCTCGCTGTCCACCATTACACATTGTGGTCGAACTTCTTGTATGCCGAACCCTGTCCCTTGCTCGTAGAGTAATGCTACTTTTGTCTAGAACTGCCCAAATCGCTCTGACAGTAGTGTGTTTACCTTATTAGGTGAATTGGTTCGTCTAAAAAAATAATTTTATCACCTCCTCAGTGGTTATGCAGTTCATTTGTTAAACGTGCGTGACGTTGGCTCGGGTATAGATACAGCGAAAATATTTTACCTGCTGAATCGTATTGATCAACGATTTATAATTACAACGGTATAGATTAAAATACTAAACAATGACGTGGAATTTGTCAATATTTTATGTTATATGTTTCATAAGAAATGTAGAACAATACATTTATGCCATATTTCGCTTCTTGGTTATGTAAAAGAATTAGCCTGAGTGAATTGTCCCTTTAACTACATGATAAGAATGGATTGACTGGTTTTATAGATTTTGAATTATAATTATTATAATAATAGTCTTTATTTTCCCAAACTGAAGATTACAACATCACATTATAATAATGTGTATGTAAATAAAGGCATAATATGCTATATTAAAATTATGAGAAAAATGTTTTGCGAAACAATTTGTTATTAAACATGTAGTAGTAAGTACATCCGTTTTATCTTGCATTCAGTCAGATTATAAAGGTATTGACAAATGAATATTCAAGTAAATGGTGAATAAATAGCTTTGTTAATAATATACAATCACAATTTAATAGATTAGCTGTTGTAGACAAAGAACATGTTGTAAATATTGATTACACAGACAAAATTTTGGGAGACTGCAGTATGTTAAGCGTTGTGCCATTTAGTAACTTTTTATAGTGCTATCTCACTGAAACATCTCACTAAAGATACCAAACAAGCACACCCAACCTTTTACATTATACTGACAACGGCAAACCAGTCCTCCCACTCTCTTTACCACTTTATAGACTATGGTGTCTTGGCCAGGGGTCAAAAAAAAGCTAGTGTCAAGGGAGACTTGGAAGAAGCATTGTAGCACATTTATTCATTCAAAAGAAGAAAACCTACTTTTTCATCAAAACAGAAACCTCCATGATTTAAAAATATTGTTTAGGTTTATAATCATATTAATATTGCAGAAGATGAAATTCTAAATTCTTTTCTCTACTTTTATTTTCCAATTATACAATTACATGTAGTAGTATTTTCCAAATAATGAAGAATTTTAGACTATAACAATAAAGACATTTTTGTTAATGTGATGTTTTAGGTTTTAAGAGCCAGTAGGATCATTTTTAGCTCTTACATTAACCAGTATATTTCTGAAAATCATTCTTATGAAAAATCTTACAAATGTCCTGCATAATCTATCTTATGTAAAGTTTGAAGATAGCCATTGTAGCTAGTAAACAAATTATCTGATATCATGTCTTGTTTTTTGAGTACCCGTAACTTGTTTTCAATTTTTGTTTTATAGTATTCAATTAAAGAATACAGAAAAGTGAAGTTCTTTAATCCTTATACTAACTCTACAAGACATTGACGAAAAAACCTCCCAACTGACAGGACACAAACGACTAGACTGGACCGAAATGGGAGGCGCGTACGAACTGACCCTATCATTAAAACTACTAATTCACATTCTCACTACAAAGGACTTCTTTCCTATATTCTATAGTTACTATCATAAATTTCAAAATTGTGAATATTCTTGTTTAGTGATTAATTTGTTAGTTTAATGAAATAACGTAAGTTAATTTAAAACAAATAAATAAATTGAAAATATTTTATTGGAAATAAGTGTTAATTTCAAATTTTATTTTTCTACAAATACTGGTTTGAGCTATTATGACCATCTGTCTTGTAGACCAGAACTTTTTTTTTTTTTTGCTAAAATAAATTTTTTCAAGAAAATCATGGTAATACAATAATCTTTGAATTATTAACATGATGGAAATTTTGTCAGAAGACCAAGATGTAGCAAGAATTGTAACATTATGTCATTGATAATGATTTTCAATTAAGTAGTTATCTTCCTTTTAAATATCACCTAGATGTCAATATTTTCAATCCTAAATTTATAACAGCATTAAATCAATATAGTGAACAAAAAATCACAAACTTAGATTATGGAGGTTATAACTGTTATTTTGAAATAAGTACATTTTATTTGTGAATAATTTCAAAAGATGCATCCTGTTCAGCATAATTACATGTATATGTTGTTTAAGGGTTTGCAGAGCTTGCATTGAGGCATCTGTCAATAATCAACTGTCTACACAAAACAAACCATAAGTTGTCTTCCTTATCATGAACCTGCCATCTTAAGGAATCAACTTTATTTGTTTTCAATATTCTTTAGATCGAGACCATATCATGGTAGTTTAATGTGCAATGAGTGTTCATTTTGAGGCAGGTTACATACGGTACTAGAACAGTATCTGAAATACGAATTTCAGTGGTACATATTCACCGGGTCTCTTGACACTTAACTATTTTGTACAAATGGTACTGTCTCCACAATATTATTACCGTATACAAATTCTAAACGTTCTAAATTAGAATTTTTTTGTCAAAGTACTATTATTTTGTTTCAAAACTGTTGGGTTTTCATTTTTTCATTTTAATGAAGCTAAAAATAATTTTGATTTTTAGCAAAAATAGCTGAAAAAAAAACAACAACTTTTTGATCTGTAGAAAAAATCAAGCACACTGACCCTCTATTTTCATGATTGTTTTAGAAACAGCAACTTGTTTTCTTTTGAACTGCACTTTTTTCTGTGAAGCGCTAAATCTGTGAAAATTGTAAAAAAAAAAAAATAAAAAAAATCATATTCAAAATGTAGCAGGTATAAGGGCAATATATACACAAGTTCAAATTCTATATTCTTTTCCTGTTTTCGGATTGTATAAGTTCTGCAAAAATTTAACATGCTAGTCTTTCATAATAACATTTCAGTAAAGAATGAACTTTTATGCCTCCGCCACAATTCGCATCAAATAAGTATCCGATTCATACAATGTAAAAGCTCAAAATCAAGCACACTATCATTTTGTTTTTATTGCATTGTCAACTTTAATGTGAACTCCTTTTTCCAGAAATCTATATTAGAAAAAAGTTAAGTCCATCAGAAAAAAAAATCACCAGAGCATCCTTAAAAGCTTTAAAATATTTCAATACAATGTTCCTAATTATCAGATCATGGTAAGATTAGAATGACAATGGTCTGAGTCTGTGAGAAATATGGCTTGTTGATTGGCATTCGGACAAATGGCAAATTTCTGGATTTCTATAAATTCCAGATGTATGTGTTCGAGTTCAATTTCAAACAATTTTATTGACAAATATCAGAGATTTAAATATCAAAGTGATTAGACAGCATGCAGGCATTGTCTATATTTGTGCAGGAACTAATGATGTTTTCTCTGTTGTAGAATTTGGAATGATTTCTGTGTATATAAGTTGCAATGTCCTAGACTTGGTGTAGGATCCTAGAGGACCAGCATACATTGGACCTAACTTTACGGAGATGTCCCAATTTGGAGGTTACAGTGTTTATACAGCATCTACAGATGTTTCTTAAATGTCCACAGGATGTTTCTTGTGTAAAGACTGTTTAGTAAAGATGATCTTATTCGGTCATATTTTTGTTTTTGCAGTTCTTAAATCCAGTATTTGAAATCTTAAGCATTGAGTACTGGTGCACCTCCTGCTAACCTGCACTGCAGGATTTTTCAGGTTGGGTGGCTCGCTTGGTTTCACAAAAGGCTTTGGGACTCAGATATGTACATTATACTCGTCCACTAATACCAATCCACAGCCTAATACAGTGTTCAAAAGAATGTCAGTCTTATGTTTTTATTTTAATTGGAATATTTAGAAGTGAAATAATTTATGTTCGAATAAGGCACGAAGCAGAACATACATCTTGTCTATACTATTGGGGTAACTTCTATGGCCAAAACTAAATTAGATCTTAAAGACATTTGTTTTTAAGTATCCAGAGTAATCTTGATCCTTATAAACAAATGCCGTGTGTAATCCATGTTAACAGTTCATCTCCCTGTTTTGCTGTCTGATGCAGTGAGAGTAAACCAACACGCTAATTATGATGACGGCCGCAAACATTATTTGACGACTCACGTTAAGAAAATCAACATTTATTTTGACTTCGAGACAAAACTTGCCACGTCAATTTTGAAGTGAATATTGTCTGGCAAAGGAAAACTTAAGTCAGTACAAATAGTGTTAATATATCCAGTACAATTTCTTATGAAAAATAAAATCTTCCGTCAAAATTAATCTGCACGCAAAGAATTTATATAATAGGAGTCCTAAAACATCATTCCCATGTCCGTGTTAACATATCCATGTAGCCTCACTTTTAGAATTAGCCAAATTTATTTTTATAACTGTGCTTTATTTACACAGGGCTTTTCCATTAATTCATATGGTCTGGAACACTAGACATCATAAACAGAACTTGATTATTGTTTTGATATACGTGTACAAGGACTTCTGGAAAACCAATGAATGCATTTAGACTGGTTTTCTTTGCCCGACTATGTTTTCACTCTAAAGGTGGGGTTCTTTCAAATTTTGCAGTGTTAAAGGTCTAGGTATATTTCTCCTTTATGTGCAATTTTTCTCCATTTTGCCTTTATTAAAAAAGGAAGAAAGGGCCTAAAATGATAATTTCTAACAATATTTTGATAATGTGTCAAGGGGACCCCGCGTATCCATCTTTTGAACAAATTTTTGATTTTTTAAACTATTTTTTGGTAATGAAAATGGATTCATTCTTTATTTTTAATCCATTTTTAATGTATTTGCTAATTAATTTGACTACAAACTGATTTTGTAGCAAAACATTTCAAATTTTTGACAGATAAATGTTTTGGGTTTGCTTTACATATTTGGCCATTGTATCAATTTTTGTCCACACTTTTAAATTTAAAAACAAAATTGAAATCAGGGAAAGTACCTTTTCAAATGCTGAAATGTAACCAATTAGAATTTTTTTCTAAAAAGTCAACACATGCACTAGGCGACATTAAATTCAATTTTGACCATAGGTAACCTAATAATACAACAATTAGTGATAGAATTATGTAAACTTTACCATAGGTACCCTAATAATAAAACAATTAGTGATAGAATTATGTAAACTTTACCATAGGTATCCTAATAATACAACAATTAGTGATAGAATTATGTAAACTTTACCATAGGTATCCTAATAATACAACAACTAGTGATAGAATTATATAAACTTTACCATAGGTACCCTAATAATACAACAATTAGTGATAGAATTATGTAAACTTTACCATAGGTACCCTAATAATAAAACAATAAGTGATAGAATTATGTAAACTTTACCATAGGTATCCTAATAATACAACAATTAGTGATAGAATTATGTAAACTTTACCATAGGTATCCTAATAATACAACAATTAGTGATAGAATTATGTAAACTTTTTTTATTTTTAAATGAAATATGCTACAATCTTAATTTTATTCAATTAGGGACATTGATTTCGTTACCACAAAGTATTTCAAAACTGCTAAGCATCTTACATATTTCATTTTTTTTTATACTTTATAACCCCTATATATACCAAATTCACGTATAAATCTGACAATATCTATAGTTCACCCAATCTGGGGCCTCCATTTCATTTCTGTGGCAACCTTTCTTTTTTGACAGTGATCCATGTACTCGGCATAGATGTACAAATGTAACCCCTATATACCAATTTTCACTTTATTCTGACATAATTTAAATTTCATGGCACCCAATATTTGCTATTAATTTATTACTATAAACTAATTTTAACTTAAATTGGACTTTAGAACCTTAAAGATGCTCCACCGCTGACAAATGGTATTTTTTCACTATCAAAAACAGCAGCAGACGATTTAATATTTTTCTTCAGTTACAAAAGTTACTTGCTTTACACCATTACAATCGTTGAAAAGCTTGAGCTTCTAATTTTACTTCAAGTTTTAAATATCGAAAATAATTAATCCCGAAAATGTTCCGTAGCACTATGTCCTTTATGGAATGAAGTACTGATTGCGCATGCACCAAAGGCAAAATTAATTATTTTATATTATATTTAGTGTTAACTAGACATATATATACACGATTAAACACCAATTATTGTTCAAATTATGAATATCATTTATGCTCTGTCAGCGGTGGAGCATCTTTAAACTGGAAATGTATATCTAGGTACCGGTATACATACAAAAAAGTACTGCATTGCTGACTGCGTTCACTATTTTTTAAGTAATCCAAAAACTGTTTTCCCGGATTTTAATTTTGAAAATAAGTTACACATACAGATAGAAAATGTCCTGAGAGTGTTCTTAATGCATGGTAAGATTGTGGTCACCCTGTCACAGGGTGAAATGAGATGAAAAAGAGCAAGGCTTCACCAATGTTAACACACCATTCTGAAATATGGTATGCTGACTTTTACAGTAAAATTGCTAATGCAAGTACAAGAGCTAGCGTGAATAATTCAACATTTGACGATTTTTATAAAGTAGAAAAAACACCATTTGAACAAAAATTTTGCAAAATGGCCCTTGGGGTTGGAAAGTATGCAGTAAATGTTACATCCAGGGCTGAATTAGGACAATATACACTAGACTGTTTTATTAATACTCGAGCAATATGCAATTTGGCTAGAATATCACAAGATGACATTAATAATCTTGTAGAAGAAGCTTTGAAGGTCAGTGAAAACATTAATGAAAGTGGATAATATTCATGGTTTTCATACGTATCAAGTATTATCAACGAAAATAATATTACATTTGAGATTAAAAGGGGAAACTTAGAAGGATTGAGGAGCAAGCCAGATTAAAACGGTCATTAGAAAATCTAAACATTGTAGTTTGACATTATCTTCTCAAGCAAAATGCAGCTTTTAGATTATAGTAATAAGCTCTTTCTATACAGTAAACTTAAACAAAACCAGAAAGAGGAATGTTATCTTTCTTTCCAAAATTTTGAATTTCGAAAATTGCTGGCAAAACTTAGGATCAGCTATCACAACCTAGAAATTGAAGCTAGTAGGACAAAAAAGATGCCTCGATCGCCAACACCGGTAATGCATATTTTGCAATCCTCAGGAGTACAATAAATTCTAATGAAAGAAAAACTTATGTTAATACCAAAAAAGATACCTCGCCAGCACCAGTAATGCATATTTTGCAATCCTCAGGAGTACAATAAATTCTAATGAAAGAAAAACTTATGTTAATACCAAATTAACTATATGTTCAAAGACTTTGAAAATTTAGTAAAGTTATTGTCATCTAATGAAGCACATCATGCAAGCTTTCCTAATTAAGTCTCGCACGAAATTAAAGTATTGTAAGATAACTGTGTATTCTCTATATATTCCGGTAAATATATGCCACTGTGACAAGGGCATGCATATGGAATGAATAAATGTATGTCCTTGTGATAGAACAAAATATTAAAAAAACAATGAGCCGTAAAGTGTGGCATTTTCCCCGCGCCCTGCAGTTGGTATAAAACCCCAAATACATCAAACCTAACAATTACATCAAGGTCAAAGTAACAATTATTCAAGTATAACTTTATCGCAAACCAGTATTGTAAAACTGAAAAAAATCAACAGCAGGTAATAAAAAGAAACTGTAATTTGGTATTTTTGACCGAGTTTCCATAGTAAAAGAAACAAGATCCCAGAGGGATCTCGGCACCCACCAAAGATTGATCTATATCTGACAAATGAAAGAGGGATCTTTTCTCTCCTTTCAAACTTAAACTTCTTTTTTCTGCTTTTCAAACTTAAATCAAAGTACTGTAAGTACTGAACTGAAAAAGCATTGATGTAACAAAATTTTAGTTCAAAGAAGGCAAATATGTCATTAGTAACATTTTAGGGTGTGTATTTTCTTGCAAGTCCCATGTCATTATCAAGTTGGGTTATTTATCTTCCAAGTATTCATTTAATTAATTTTGGATAAATTGTTGAGATTGCAGACAACCATTCCTCCTCATATCCAAAGATGAATTTAAAAATTATGAGAAGATTTTAAGAAAATGCTAGAAAATTTCCTTTAAGATTTGAAATTTGAACCTATCTTGAATTCAACAAATATTTACAGTCAGTGTCATGTGACAGACCTACAGCTAATAACAATCTGGCAGTAAAATGACAACAAGGGAAAGCATTAAGACTCCATTAAGAAGAAAGTATAATCTGACACATGGATATCCCTTGATGGCATTTTTACAAAGTTCATGGCTTATGCTGCAAATGTTGTTTACAGACCTCATTTATAAGGAACTATGTGCAATGCATATAATATACAAGTATTTTTTTTCCGATGAACTATGTGGTACAGATCTGTTACAGGGGAAAGGGCAAAAGGCAATTAATTAGATAATTTTCAAAGAAAGAAATGAAATGACAAAAACTAAGGTTCAAAATGTTCATTTAAATAATTGGTTACTGCATCAAAAATCAAAACTGAATTGTTTTGAATTATGTTTAATCAAAAATACTTTAATACAAACATGAAATAACATCACAATACATTATTTTTTCTAGTTCTCTTCTGTGATACACACAATGTATTCAGGCATAATTAGTAAGTAAAGAGCAGTTCTTGATACTTTGCTGCAATATTGAAGAAAAGTCATATCAAAGTTAGATTCAGTATGATACTGTCTCTATATAATGCATAAAATGGACACTGAGAATTCTTAACAGCATAATTAAAACAACCATTCTCAAAATCAGGTGTTATTTGTATAACCATTGACATGTACATTGGACCCTCGATAATCTGGACACCTTTGTTCCCAGCCTAACCGCCCAGATTAACAAATTTTCCGGACTGCCGAATTTCGTGTACCCTAGTCAATTTTTGAAATTGTCCAATGTACAAAGTTACTCCCTTGACCTTGTAAATCATGATCGGTTTTTATGTTTATGTACTAAATAAATACTTTTTTTGTTATGTTTTAAAGGTTTTTTTCCCCATTTAATTATGTTTATGAATATGAAATTAACGTACATGTAATCACACATTATTGGCAACTTGTTGTTAATGTCACATTACTTACAACTGTTTATACATGTAATTGGTAACTAGATCAGAAACAGTTGTAAAAATCATTTGATAGAGGCATCAACTAATGGGTAACAACCAATGGGCTATGTCACCAAGAAGCGTTAAAATTTGTGTCATTTTGGTGAACACCTGCACAAAGTCAACAAGTAAAACTGTTTAATATGTTTCTGTTGTAGCAAATAAATGAATGTCATTCCAATATACAATGTACTTTATGGCCGTGTCAACAGATGTGAATCATTGAATATATACAATTGTAGTAATGATAATTCAGGCGTGATGATGGGTAAATAAATTATCAGTTTATATTATAAATGTAGGATATTTCTAATATATATCTAAATGCAAAGTTACTCGACACTCGCTAAATTGTCATCACTTGATGTTTTGCAACATTACAGTCAATGGGACAAGAATTGTAGTTCTGATAATGACGCGTCTGTCAGAACATATAGTGTGTTTCATTCAGGCCAGAAACTCTTTTTGTTTGGTAAATGAATTTTACAACAAAACAGAAAGACTAACATGTGAGTCAGTCTGTGAAGTATAAAAGTTTAAAACACCATTCTATCTCTCCACAGATTGAATAACAATCGGCAGTATGTCAAATGGTGACAACTCTTTGCAAAAGTTGCAAATATACTGGATTTACTTTTTGTATTTTTGTGTTTTAATTGGCATTACGAAACAATGCGAATGAGAAGCGCCAATCCATATGCTTCGTTGTCCAGAGCTACATGTATGTTTCGCAGCTGAGTTTATATATATGCCTGGTAGTCATCCTTAGAATCATTTCAAGCTGCTTCCAAAGTAATACTGATAATCTCCAGTCTTCAACAATTATGATTCTGCTTCAGATGACTAGCCATGAGTCCTGTAATTATAAAATTTAACATATATAGTCAAATTCTTAATTTGTAAAAAAAAGTTAACAGAAAATCAATCTAAAATGACAAAAAGGAAGAATATTGGACTTCGTGTACACAAGTACTTTGAGTTAAAGATGCTCCAACGCCGCAGAGTATAAATGATAATTCATCATTTGAACAATAATTAGTGTTATCCGTGTATGCATCAAGTCTAATGATATCACAAAAAATAATATAAAAAATAATTAATTTGCCTTTGGGTCAAAGCGGCAAACAGATACCTTCATCCTATAGGATTTAGTGCTAACACGAATTTTTTTCGGATGCAATTATTATTTATTTATAATTTTTAAACTTTACAGTGAATTGGAGCTCAATTTCAACGGCGAGTAATGGTGTAAAGTAGTAAACTTTTGTAATGAATGAAAACTACTAAATGTCTGCTGACGTTTTTGATAGTGAAAAAATAACTCATTTTGTCAGCGGTGAAGCATCTTATTATATATTAAGCATCATAATTAATTTGTCTCCTAATACCTGATACACATTAATATAAAACATACATTTTTTTTCTGCTAGCAAAACTTACTTTTAAACCAAATACTGTAATATTGAGGGCAAGTGTAAATTTACCATGTAATGATATATTACAGTGCACAGGTTATTTGTTTATTTTGGTATAGTGTATATAATAAATTCTCTGCAATCCATGAAGTTATTAATATGATAGTACTGTTACATCAAATGTTTTAAGTACATACCGCCAATTTCGAAATCCAGATATTAATATAGTCTTAAATAATCTAGGCTTACTAATCTTCCTAGTTTATCTAATAAATTCTGTATTCACGATGTGTATTACACACAATATGTATCGTTTGTGTATGGAATCATATTCATGCCATTGTTAATTGCCTACAATAAACACGATGCGTTTGTGATGTTTAATAGACATATTGACAATCTGGTAAATTGACTCTATGCATTAATAATTAAATTTGATGTCATCGCATAGAAAATATACCAAAAATGAATCTGTCAACTGCTAAATATATACTGTAAAACAACAAACTACTTCAAATTTAAAAGTGATATTCAATTTTGTTGCGCGTAGTAATAAAGTAATACGTCGATTATATGGATTTAGGCAGGAAATTTCACACAATACTCTGATGTTTGTAAGTTCACTTTCATGATGCACGATGTCTGTAACATAGTTTCATATAATAATATACACCCGACACTTATAAGGCATGATAGGACAAAGAAGGCAAACGAAAATGAAATTACGAATTTCACTGCTTCTGTCTCCAAATACGAAAAGAAATTCCGTAGTATTACTAGCTAAGTGGCCTATGCAAACATGCATGCATCAACATGCAGTGTTACAAATAATTCTTACGTTTTATGACTGATGAGAATGCATCTTATTAACGCTCGATGAATTAAGTGGAAAATTATTTCTTGCATGCAGTTTACATCACAGGTCCGTTTGCGTGATGACGTCTTTGCTTACATCGGGCCATTTACAACTATGTGCTGAGTGTCATCACGTATTTCATTTATCTGTATCCGAGTATTAATAATTCCCTCGTTAATGAAAGATGCGTCAGATTGACAATAACCGTGCGAAAATGATAAGGAACCAAACGTAAACTCACGAATTATCGTGTTTTGTTAGCTTCTGCCATAGATCACTCCAGACGCTGGACGCTACGTAGTAACAAGCGTCTGTTTGAGTGAGAACTTTGGTTAAATTCAGTGGGCCATCAGTAATGACATGATCACATACCGAACGTACCTGTTCTACAAAATGACTATCAATTATAATACATGTAAAACAAACAACTTTTGTATTTTCTTACGTCGGACTGAAATGAATTAAAAAATTGTCATTAATAATGAGATTATGAATGATACACATCAAACTACAATTAGATACTTACAACTACTACCCGAGGCGGAGGTATCGCTACCTATACCAGAACCAATCTAGCCGGGTAAAGGCGACAGGGCTTGAACTATGAACTTAAAATGCCCCAATTGACAATACTTCTGATGTTACATTAAATGAAAGAAAGGGCTGTAATAGGGGCATACAGACCACATCTATGGAAACGGAGCATTTTAGAAATTTAGCAACTGTTGGATTAGATAAACTTAGTAACCAAATTCGATAAGCATTTTATTTAGGAGATGTTAAGTATGAATGCTGGATAACCAGCATAAGTGGTGTATTGCAAGAACATATGTGAATGTCTTTGATTTAAAATCTAAATTCAAACGTCAGGCATATGATCATGTTAAAAACTGTGTATACATCCTTGTCGATGTATGTCTTACAAACCAGCCACGGAATTTTGGCTAAATCCCTTTATCTGATAAAATGTGGCATCAGTGATTGGCATGAACATGATAATATTGTCATAAAGGAAACACTCCAGACGTTTCCGAGAAATCATAGCTTAATATTAGAAGTTTTTAAACATATTTGATGCAAGAAAATTATTAACAATGATGTAAATAAAATACCTTTGTCTGTCTGTTTATATTTTTGATGACCCAAATGAATGTGTAAATTGGGACTCATGAGAAACTTTTATAAGGAATGTCATGATGATCATGACTCCTATTAAAGAAGAGGACGTACAGACCAAATAAATTACCTTACATGAATGGAACCTCAGACAGAGCTATTTACAAAAAACGTATACAGCCTTTAAAAATAAATTATCAGAAATTTTAAACTACCAAAAACTGGGAATGCTACC
>SAYR01045694.1:1553723-1573953 GCA_004382745.1 Argopecten irradians irradians | reverse complement strand
GAGACTTGGTTAAATTCAGTGGGCCATCGTAATGACATGATCACTATACGAACGTACCTGTTCTCCAAAATGACTATCAATATAATACATGTAAAAACAAACAACTTTTGTATCTTTCTTACGTCGGGATGAATTAAAAAATTGTCATTATATAATAGATTATGAATGTACACATCAAACTACAATTAGATACTTACATACCAAAATCCTGACAATTCCTTTATTTAGTGTTACCCAAACCGGATGTTTACATAAATATATGCAAATGCTGGCGAGAATTAGGCCACCGATCGCTACCACTGATGCAAATTATCCTTACTATTTTTCAATTATAGACGTTCATGCTATAGTTTTTGTAGACATGTTTGAAACTATTCTATTTAATGAAATACCATAGAAGTTGTTTAACTGCACTATGGCAGAATATTTGTTCTAGAAAGAGGAAAATAGAAAAAATCGCATGCAAATGAGAGGTCAATCGCATTTAAATTAGTGGGTCATCCGGGCCGTAGCAATACTGGAAAAGCAAGCTTTTTCAGTAAAAACTTCTTTTCTCTGCTTTTCAAACTTTAAAGTATATCAAAATTCAAGACAGCGGCATGGCAGCCATCTTGTTAACCTATCGGTCCTAAAATGCAACATGCACAACTAGGGCCCTAGGGGAATTGCATATGAAATGTGAGAATGAACCCTCCAGTACTTTCTGAGAAATAGCGCTAACAAACCTCAACTATCAAAATCCAAGATGGCTGTCTAGCGACCATCTTGTTTACCAATCTGTCACAAAATCAGTATGGCACTCCTAAGGCTCTAGGGATATCTACATGTGAAATTCGAGACAGATCCCTTCAGTACTTTCTGAGAAATAGCGGTAACAAACATCAACTGCCAAAATCCAAGATGGCTGCCTGGCGGCCATATTATTTTTTTCCGATCAGTCTCAAAATCAGCATGACACTCGGCGTGCCTAAGGAGAACATATGAAATTTGAGAAAGACCCCTTCAGTACACCATTTGATATTTGTTTTGTTTTTTTCATTAATAAACATGTACTAATTACCAGTAACTATATATCAGTTTACCAGTAAAACCTGTAGACAAAAAAAAAACACAATTTATATAATATCTTAAAAATCTATTTTAAAATCTGATCTTGATAGTATACATCATATAAACTTGATTTAAAAAATGTTTACCGTTAAAACAATTATTACATTTGATTATTAAAACAAGAGGTCCATGGGCCTAAACAGTCACCTAGAATGAAACAGATATACAAACACTACAAAGGCCCTTGAAGTCGGTCAGCGATTTTATAGATTTGACTTTTTAATCTATGAGGAGTTTTTGCTTCCATCAAACCTGAGAACAAAGGAGAAGTTTTTTTAAAATTTTATTCATTTTGACCCTATTTTGCCCCGTCCCTCTGGTCTCCCAGGGGGTCAGCAAGGACCGATATGGATGTCAAAATGCTATACATGTATATATCTAAGGCTAATAATTATTATCAAGTTTGACTCATTTCCTATGAAAATTTAGCAAATAATGTTCATTAATGTGTTTTCCCCATATAAACTAAAGTAAACTTGACCCCCTCCCCAGGGGGATATGTGATACCCCGGGGTCATATAATTCACAATATTTTCCATCTATAAAAAGTATTTGATTCTACCATTTCCAGAATTTTAGAAGATTTTTTAAGCTTTAGCCTATTTGACCCCTTTTTGGCCCCTCCCCTCTGCCCCCAGAGAGTCGACCAGGACCAATATGGATATGATGTTAAAATAATATCTCAGGCTAATAATTCTAACCAAGTCTTGACTCATTTCCTATGAAAATTGAGCAAAAAATGCTCATAAATGTGTTTTCCCCATATAAACTATAGTAAACTTGACCCCCTCCCCAGGGGGAAATGAGAGACTCCAGGGTCATATAATTCACATTTTTTGTAAAGGACCTTAAGACCTTTACATCTATGAAAAGTATTTGATTCTACCATTTCCAGAATTTTAGAAGAAGAATTTTGAAGTTTAAGCCTATTTGACCTCTTTTGACCCCTCCCCTAAGGCCCCTGGGGGTCAGTAATGGCTTTAATGGCCATCTCATACTGATAATTCTGACAACATTTGATTAGTTTTCTATAACAAATGACCAAATAATGCTCAAAAATGTGTTTTCTTTATATAAATTAAAGTAAATTTAACCCCCTCCCCGGGGGATAACGAGAGACCCAAGGGTCATATAATTCACAATTTTTGTAAAGGATTTTTAGACCTTTCTATCTATAAAGAGTATTTGATTCTACCACATCTGTGAGTTGAGAAGATTTTTGAAATTTTAGTCAATTTTACCCCTTTTGGCCCTCCCACAGCCCCCTGGGGGAGGGGGGGGGTAGGGACCATATAATTCACAATTTTGATTGGCCTTATGCCTTAGAAGGTTTTTGCAAAATTTCATTGAATTTGCTTCTGGAGTTTTGGAGAAGAAGTCGAAAATGTAAATTGTTTACAAACACACAACAAACGCATCGTCAGATGTGGGCTATATATTCAAATCGGCTAGCTGTGCATATTGCATTTTGGGACCGATCAGTCAACAAGATGGCTGACTGGCCTCCATCTTGGATTTTGATAGTTGATGTTTGAAAAGCAGAGAAAAGATCCTCGTTTGTAAATGTGGGGTTTCAAAGTCAATTTGTTCTTTGTTCTTATTTGTACCAAGGATTTATATCATATACATCCTTGTTTGTACTTAACAATTCTTTTGAATTTATGAAAATGTAACATTGAATACCTCATGAAATAAACGACAGAAAATTACTTATGTCCCATGACTGTACTTTTTAGTGAAAATGCGAAAAACTGCAAACTATGATTTATTAGCGCAAATATAAATTTGCACTTTTCTGTGGTGCAATACTGGAAATACATTTTACATGTAAAAACAGCACGAAAATAGCTAAATAAACATACAGCTAAAGAAGTACGTTCACAGTATGTATCCATATTTACACATTGTATGTTTTACTAATTGCTGTTAGTTCTTTAATCATAGATATTAGTATCGCCGATTTTTGGAGATAGTTTAGTGCTAAATTAATTTCAATTTTATAGACTAAATTGGTTTTCTTCTTTAGAATCCCAACCATATAAGATGATGCTACAAATTCGATATGATACATTGTATCTTAAATTTCAGAGAAGTCGTTTAAATGAAAATAGTCGCGGTAAAACTCAACTTGGTCCTTCCTACCACTTGAGCTAATAATGTATGAAGTTGTTTTTTTAAGTTTTCAGTATAATGTACATTATTAAATGATGTGTGTCGCAAGCCTCAAGGTTAATGAAAAAGCATTGTAGTGCGATTGATACCATTTCAGGACGTCCTCTCGTGTATGCTATCTCTTGCATAGGTGAAGTTGGTTTTTTTTCTACAAATACAAAACGAGTGCAGTCCAATGCTTACTTTCAGAGAAGTTGTTTTTAAAATATCGAAATATCCAAATTGATCCCTTCAGGCCCCTGAAGGGTCAGCCCAACCATTTGTGCAATTTTGAGTCCCAACACCATAAGGAATGCTGCCAGTCAATGGTTAAATTCTGACAAGAATTGAAAATGAAAAAAAAAGTTAATTGCTGACAGACGAGCGGACAGACAACAGAAGCAGTGGTTTTGCATATCTTCGGACCAGGTGAGCTGATAATGTATGAAGTTTTGTATCAGTAAATTGTACATAAGTACAAGATGTGCACCACAATCGATTGGTTAATCCTCACGGTTAATTTGAAAATCATTTTAGTGTGGTCGATACATACAGAACAGCTGAAATAGCCTTCACCTTCTTATGTCAGATCATGTACACGTTTTACACATGTTGGTGAACTAGCCATGTCTGATGGATTGTTGGCTTATTAGACCATTTAGGGATGTCCTTCAGCACGTGTGTATGCAATCTGTTGCATGTTTTGGGAGCCTGCAGTATGTTCATGTGATTCTTTGCAATAGTGGAACTCTCACTATTTGTTATAGTGATGCCTCACTGCCAAAGAGACTAAACAAGCACACCACATCCGGCTACATTATACCAAAAACGACTGTCAAATAAACACAATACATCGTTCAGATTTCAGACTTCTCACTTTGCTAACGAAAAACATCACAAAAGACTAATGTATGTAACTTGTTTTATTTGAAGAGAAGATGTAACGTTAACAGCGACAGACATAAAGGGGAGGTCACTTCTATCAATGATGGTAATGAAGGAAATCTGAATAACTGACACACAGTGCCCAAAAGTCTCCGATCATACTACTGTATATATATATGTAGAGTTACCGAATCTCCGTCATACAGCATCGGATCCATTACTGACAAAGTAACATGATATATGTTTAACACAAACAACTCATGTAATGTTTACTTTGAAATGTTTTGTTTCAAGATAAGTAAATCAGATAAATTGTGATGATTTTCTTTAATTTGAGATCATTTAACGCGATAAATTTTTTAGAAATGTGTAGCTTAGTCCTATTACTCTTTATGATAATAAAATCTACAGAACTAGTGTAACATGATTTGTGGTCATTTTAATTAGACCTATCTAGAATTGAATAACCTGATTTTTTTCTTTTTATTATATCCAGCAGTACATAGTGCATGGTTAAAAATTCAACGAGGTGAAATTGGCACAGCATCACATAGTTTGACTAGCACAACCTCTCAATTGACTCTGGCTAATATGCTTCTGTGAATTCTCCTTCAATACACGCCTCTCACCATAGAATGGGGCACATGAAAACCTTTTTTCATCCCATTCTTATCACAAAAGGCCTGGAGAACACAGGAATGGTTTTGAGCAGATATAACAATATGTAATAGCTAAAATGTTAATGCCTCTTAGCAATTCTGTATTTGTATATTACAGATTTACCTACCCTTGAGAGTAGGTACTGACTGTTATGTTGTTTTTATGAATGAAACATCACATTTTTCACAGAAAATGATGTAATTTTGCAAAAAAAAAAAATATATATCTAGCCACAAGGGAGGTAACTCTGTAATATGACAGGATATATAATACAGCACCATCTAAGTTTTACATAAACCATACATACATACAGGTCATGGTAAAAAATCATAGTTAGTAAAAGCTTCTAGGTACTTTTGTTTTATCACACAAATATTTTCTCAAGCTCTCTCAGCTGGCTTTCATCTACCAGACAAGTGCAAGCTAATATCTTTTATATCTAAAAGTTTCTTTTTGAAGTTTATGAGATTTTTTTTTTCTTTATTTATTGTACATGATTATAATATTATGGAAACATGTTTCTTCCTACTTTTAAAAAAAATACTTAAATTCCTTATTTTTTATGATAAGAATTTATCTGTGTCAGAGCACACCAATTTTGTGAAAGCACGATAACTTGTTGCTTATATCCATGTTCCAGCCACTGTAGCAAGCTATATTCACAAAACATATACATGTTCATCCTTGATACTCCAGGGGTTCCAATCACTTATGATATCTTCACCCTTGGACTATCTCATAGTAAATCTGAATGTAGCCAAGAGGAAAAAATCTGAACCAACCACAGGCCAGGAAAAATTTCCTTTGAAGACTACAGAGAGAGCGACGCCCAACTTCAAAGCCACACAGTCAACCAGTGTACCGATATAGGCCTCTTATGATGTGCATCAAAGGACTGAACTACCTGTTCTGTTGCCTCCAGATTTATTATAAGATAATCCACCAGGGATGTAGAGAAGTGCATGATCGGAACCCTTAGAGCATCGAGGATGGTACATAATATACCTTGCATCTTACATCATGTCACAAAACACAAAATGACGTATATTATTGTAATGTGAAAACAGTAAACTTCACATGCAGGTGCCTCCTAGAATCACATTGGTTTTCTTAATAGCTGGTATGCTACTGTGTAAAATGAAATTTTCGTTGTGAAGAAGTGTTTGTAGTTTCATGGTTACCAAAGAACCACATATGTAATTAAAAAATGGAATCTGTTTGATCTATTTTTGTCACTACACTTTATCGGCTGTAACCATGAATAGGTCAGCCCTTGATTTGGTATGACAGCTCCAAACTACACTAACACAACATGTTCGTCTACATGTTTGTTTACCTCGTGTTCGTCTTCGTTCGCGTTCGTTTTCGTGTTCGTGTTCGTGTGTCATGAATAGGTCAGCCCATGATTTGGTATGACAGCTCCAAACTACAGTAGACACTACACAAGAATATATCATGTTACACAGCTCACAGTGAACTACCAACACCTAACAGTGTCACAACAGCCCTAGCCTGACTTCAATCTAAACAATCAGTCTTAATTCAGTGTCTCCCTAATTACAATGATTTATCAGCCGATTATTAGATCTCATATTTTATGAAGAAAAATAAAAAGAATTTACAAAACATTTTTGTTTCTTGATAATACAGACACAGATTTAAGCTTTAAACATTTAATACAAATGTATGTGTTTGGAGAAAACATTTCATGCGGTACTTTATATTGATATGATAAAACTGTCTATTTATCAAGCAAACAAAACAAAACTACCCTATTGATTTCTTTCATATGTAAACAATCACTAACCAACTAAAACTATGTGATGCATTTTTAAAATCTTAAAATGATAAAAGTCATTATCATTCCATGTTATATGACAGTAAAATCTGATAAATTTTCTGATGAGTTTAGCGAGACATGATAAACTGATAAATAACTGGCCTCAACACGGTGAATGGACTATCAATAGTCTGATGGACACTCACTCACTGCTTGTGACATGCTTCTGTTTTTAATTTTGTTTTAAAATCATTTGAAATAGCAATGCATTCATATACCTCGAGACTATAGTATAATATAAAACTTTTAATATGAACTCATCTTTTCATGATTATTGAAAAAAAAATCTTTGCATGATTTAATTGAAGAATGTGTGGATTTGCATAATTTTGGAACATATTATAGTAATCAAACTACTGGTACTACCATATAGCCAGTTATCTTCTCAGATCAAAATTTTGCTATTTGACCAACAAACGAGAAAATCCAATTTTAGCAGTTTTAAACTTCTGTAATATGGATTTAAGGGTATATATTGTTCAACCATTTCACAGATCAAATTTTCACTATCATATCAATGTCTCACGAAATCGCGAAAATATTTGGCTATACGATATTTTAATACTTGTTTCAGATGAAACATTAGAGACTTCCTATAGGGTTTAACAGTTGAAGACATAAAAGAAGCCACCGGTGAAGTGAACATTTATGCATACACAACTCAAAAATTTCAATTTCATAAAACAACAAATTCAGCACAGATATCCTTATTAATAACAGACATACAACAATTTTAGAGTTTTATTCTTATGAACAAGACTTTCAGACCACTGACCTCAAACACCCATATTAAACTTTCTAAAATCTACACAAAACTGGGTTAAATTTAGGCTCAACTGAGCTAAAAAGATATTGAATGCCAGCGTTAATTAATGTAGTCCAAAATACCTAGTCTAAAATGCCTTCCAATAAAATCATTTCATGATGTACATAGCAAGTTAAATCTCTCTATTAATTCTTTTACAAATATTTTTTCTCTCTAAAACATAATACTACATTTACACAACAGATTAATAAAACGTAATAATTCTAAGAACTACATGTTTTAATAATCATCTACTGATTCTCACAAACTCTGTGACTATAAATCATTTCTCCGCTGATCCTTGTATGGTCTCACGAACGGACCAATGTGATCAAGGCAGTTTGTCTTTATACTGTTGTCCAACCTCTGACTAAAATTGTAGCATCAAGCCAAAAAAGCTTGTTATAATAAAGCACACAACTTGTACAAATAAAGTACCGGGTAAAGTCTCATCTACACAGGTATCCGTGTGTGAAAACATTTTCATTATGTATAGGAAATGCCCGTTGATGGATTTTTTTTGGTTAGAATGTTTTGATGTTACTACTAGAAGAATAGTGCTAATTAAGTGATATAAAGTAATGTTACATATAATCAAGGTGAACAAATGCCTTCTTTCATCAAGAAAAGGCATGAGAAATCTTTTATGATGTTCATGCACTTTTTTTCTATCTTTTTAGACAAAATATTTCAATGGAAGTTGGTATAAATATAGGTCTTTATCTATTTATCTCACAGATCGCTGCTTTACAGATTTTTTTTTTATGGTTGAACCAAAAATGGAGAAAAAGACCTGTTTTAAAACCATTATCAGTAGCAAGTAAATGAGAACCGTTCACTTAGCTGGGTCAAAACAATGTTTGCATCTGACCCTACTTCCTAGTCACAGTATTTGAGGATAAAATCCATGACTAAAACATCTGTAAGGTGTTTTTGACCAGTCCATACTAAACACGATATCTTCACTTGTCTTTGTTTAGAGTTGGGCGTTTGAAGTCCCCAGTATTAAGTCTTGGACGCGGCCGGTCACCAAAGATGTAGCGTTCATCGTTTGTAATACTTTGGGCGAGAGCCTGCATGGAGGCTGCTATCTGATCAGGATCACTGGGAGTCAGCTATAAATCAGAGAAATCAGTAACTATAATGAATGTAAGCAATGAGGTATCATTTATTTTGGATGTAGTCATATTTGGCTTATTTGGCGTTTGGCGTGAAAGCGCTAAAATTTAACATACCAAAATTCGGCTATGTATGTATAACTATTGATACATCTAAACACTGTTATTAGGTAATACTATGTGAACACATACTCTCGGGTAAATTACTTGATCGCGTTACATAAACATACATTTTAGGTATGTGCTGTCAACCGGTAAAAACTTTACCTATGCAAGTCTTTCTTTTGAGCAAACATGTATATAATTAGATGTGTGACTATTAATCACCTTTATTGAAGACCAGTATTTTGGGGTTGTCTTTATATCGATTAGGCTTCAAAACTAATCATGTCAGATTTTCATTGTTGCGGGATTTATGTCTATAGACAAAGTAAATCAAGGTATGCTCTAAAATTTTAGGGAAATGCCAAAAAACGTATCAAAATTTAACCACCTACTTTGATACAAATACTGTACACCAAATTTTCCTGATGCCAAAATATCCCAATTAACATTATCACAAAATGCTAACATTTAACGGAAAACCTAACTAACATTTAATGGAAAACCTAACTAACATTTAATGGAAAACCTTACTAACATTTAATGGAAAACCTAACTAACATTTAATGGAAAACCTAACTAACATTTAATGGAAAACCTAACTAACATTTAATGGAAAACCTAACTAACATTTAATGGAAAACCTAACTAACATTTAATGGAAAACCTAACTAACATTTAATGGAAAACCTAACTAACATTTAATGGAAAACCTAACTAACATTTAATGGAAAACCTAACTAACATTTAATGGAAAACCTAACTAACATTTAATGGAAAACCTAACTAACATTTAATGGAAAACCTAACTAACATTTAATGGAAAACCTAACTAACATTTAATGGAAAACCTAACTAACATTTAATGGAAAACCTAACTAACATTTAATGGAAAACCTAACTAACATTTAATGGAAAACCTAACTAACATTTACTCAGTAACTACTATATAAACTAATAATGGAAAACCTAACTAACATTTTACTGGACACAAGAATCATCAACACCTAGCATTTAATGGAAAAATTAAGAATTCACATTAATTGTAAATCAATCTTTAAGAGACAGATGCCTCAGAATAATATTTAAATGTGGACAGGATGTGATAGGACTGGGTATAGGCCTGAATGGATCAAAACCTGATAGGGCTGACAAAGGTAATATCATATGCCCTTTCTTCCCAATTTTATTGACGGAAGTATAAGACTATCATATTCAAAGCTTAACACCTACACTGAATAAATACCAGGTATGTATGAAATTGTGCTATATTTATCTCTACAAGGATCTACCTTATCTCCATCCGTGGCGCCGTCATCTAGACCAGTTTATTCCAGATTGGTACAGAAATGGGCATGGAGGAGGAATAGATGGAAGTCTTCAATTGGCGTCGTGCTCCTTCTCTCTCTTGGCCCTAATAACAAGGATCAATTAGGATAGTGGATATAACATCTAGTGTAGAATACTAAACAATTATCAGGTTAAGTTCATATTTATCACATAACAGGCCTGTCAGCGCCATTGTCAGTCATATATTATAAGACATGTGTAATAACACTATTATGACGTCATACCATGTATATAAATTTAATGTCATTATATATGAAGTCGCATGATTTTTCTCCGTAGGCTCGTGGTATATTTAAAATTGTTGAATTCGTTTGATAAATCTCATCTTACATAGCCACTCATGTAAGATCCTCTATATAATCCCATCATTGGGAGACCCACGGTTAATTGCACTACGCTATATGCTGAAATAATACTATAAGTTTGCCTCTGACGATAGGATTACATGTAAATAAATCAGCCATCTCAATATAAAACTGGTTCTTGAAGGTAAATTTATCAAGTTACTTGGTAGTTCATTTTGTAACCCCTCAGTTACCCCTCAGTGATAAGAATACTATTTCAAAAAAACACACCTATAGAGTTTCAGCTGTGGTAATACAAGCTCTGTTTGGACTTTAAATGGGATTTTAGAGGCAAATGTCAAAGATTAACTAGAAAACTGACAGGAATTTTAATATTTCTCAGATGATAACAATGAGGCCTGTTGAGGAACAAACAAACTATAGAAATAAAAGGAATCCTCAGATAATCTAGGTAAGCATATTCTCTAACATAATCTAGGTAAGCATATTTCTCAAACATGATCTAGGTTAGCATATTCTAACATAATCTAGATAAGCATTCAAACATAATCTAGGTTAGCATATGAACTAGTAAGCATATTCTCAAATTTAATCTAGGTAAGCATTTCTCAAACATAATATAGGTAAGCATATTCTCAAAACCTAATCTAGATTAGCATAAACTCAAACATAATCTAGATAAGCATAGTCTAAAACATAAAAAGGTAGCATATTCTCAAACATAACACTCATTCTACTTACTTGCTTCTCCTCCTCCTCCTCCTCCTCTTCCTCCTCCTCTTCATCTTCAGACGAGTAGAAAATCAGCTGGTCCGTCACCTTCCATCATCGTCCAACATAAACATACCTAGAAGTATTTACATTGAATACACTCTAGTATCATGTACAGGTATTTTACATTACATGTAAAACAATCTAGTATGAATATCCTTGAATAAGTAAGTTTGGGGCACCTGTTCATCCTTTTTCTCACTAAATAACTTAGGTGTCCTAGACTTAAACTGACCAGAAAACCTGCCAGTAAGTTTTGGGGCACCAGTTCATCCTTTTCTCACTAATTAACTTATAATTAGGTGTCCTTGACTTAAACTGACCAGAAAAGCTGCCAGTAAGTTTTGGCACCTGTTCATCCATTTCTCACTAAAAACTTAGGTGTCCTTGACTTAAACTGACCAGAAAACCTGGCCAGTAAGTTTTGGGCACCTGTTCATCCCTTTTCTCACTAATAACTATAATTAGGTTGTCCTTGACTTAAACTGACCAGAAAACCTTGCCAGTAAGTTGTGGGCACCTGTTCATCCTTTTCTCACTAATTAACTTATAATTAGGGTGTCCTGACTTAAACTGACCAGAAAACCTGCCAGTAAGTTTTTGGGCACCTGTATTACTTATTGTCCTTGATTAAACTGACCAGAAACAGTAAGGTTGGGCACCTTTCATCCATTTCTCACTAAATAACTAGGTGTCCTTGACTTAAACTGACAAGAAAACCTGCCAGTCAGTTTTGGCACCTGTTCATCCTTTTCTCACTTAATAACTTGATTAGGTGTGCCTTGACTTTAAACTGACCAGAAAAACCTGGCCAGTAAGTTTTGGGCCACCTGTTCATCCTTTTCTCACTAATTAACTTAATAATTGTAGTGTCCTTGACTTAAACTGACCAGAAAACCTGCCAGTAAGTTTGGGCACCTGTTCATCCTTTTCTCACTAATTAGACTTTATAATTAGGTGTCCTTGATTAAACTGACCAGAAAACTGCCAGTAAGTTTTGGGCACCTGTTCATCCATTTCTCACTACAATTAACTATTAGTGTCCTTGACTTAAACTGACCAGAAAACCTGCCAGTTAAGTTTGGGCACCTGTCATCCATTTCTCACTAAATAACTTTTAGGTGTCCTTGACTTAAACTGACCAGACAAACCTGCCAGTAAGTTTTGGGCACCTGTTCATCCTTTCTCACTAATTAACATAATATTAATTAGGGTCCTTGACTCTAAACTGACCAGAAAACCTGCCAGTAAGTTTTGGGCACCTGTTCATCCTTTTCTCACTAATTTAAACTTATAATCAGTGTACCTTGACTTAAACTGACCAGAAACCTGCAGTCAAGTTTTGGCACCTGTTCATCCTTTTCTCACAATTAACTTAATTAGGTTCCTTGGACTTAAACTGACCAGAAAACCTGGCAGTAAAGGTTTGTGGCACCTTCCCTTTTCTCACTAATTAACTTATAATTAGTGTTCCTAAGACTTAAACTGACCAGAAAAACTATGAAACTATGACTGACAGTAAGATATAGTCAGCATAACCTTCTGAGTCATTGATTTCCTGGTACTTCGCTGATAATGATTTTTAGGCACCGGGGTAGACTTTGCCTGCTGATAGGACAGAATGTTTGGAGCCCTGTCCAGCAGGTACAGTTAACAGCAGAGGATGAACCTACCAACAGACTTTCTGTCCAGCTTCCTCCCGTTCTACAGATACTAGTGTCATCAGATATCAGTAATCACAGTTTATTGTATGTGGGGGATAATGATGACATTTCATGTTCAATTCTGTGTTCTTATACTGTCAAGTAACAGAAGTTATCTGCGCATTGAGGGTAAGTATTGATTATGCCGTATTTTATGATTTTAATTGTGTTCACTTTTGTATATGAAATGTTTGACACTTGGTCACAAGTTTCAATTTCTCACCCAGGACACACAAAATAAAACACTTTCAAGACTCGTTATTCATATAAATTCTCATATAAAATGAGTACCCATTTAAGATATGTGTCTGCTCAAAGTGAATGGTTTTTACAGCATTATCTATTAAACCTTTTCAATAAATTAGTGACAAGATAAACTACAAATGTCAATATTTCGACCAGTGTTTTAAAATACTTGACCACAATAACCTGGATTCTATTCCCACAACATTAGCATCCTGTTCTAATTCTCAGATTGCATTCAAGAGTAAACTGAAACACAAAAGACTTAATAACAGTAACAAAAACAGACATATATTATACTGTATGTAACATCAAGGACATTAACTCTAACACAAAGGACGTTAATGTTACATCAATATAACTGTCAAGGAACATTAACTCTAACACAAAAGGACGTTTAATGTTATACAATCGATTAACTGTCAAGGTCATTAACTCTAACACAAAGGACGTTAATGTTACATCAATATAACTGTCAAGGTCATTAACTCTAACACAAAGGACGTTAATGTTACATCAATATAACTGTCAAGGACATTAACTCTAACACAAAGGACGTTAATGTTACATCAATATAACTGTCAAGGACATTAACTCTAAACCAAAGGACTTAATGTTACATCAACATTAACGGTCAAGGACATTAACTCTAACAACAAAGACGTTAATGTTACATCAATATAACTGTCAAGTCATTAACTCTAACACAAAGGACGTTAATGTTACATCAATATAACTGTCAAGGTCATTAACTCTAAAACAAAGGACGTTAATGTTACATCAATATAACTGTCAAGGACATTAACTCTAACACAAAGGACGTTAATGTTACATCGATATAACTGTCAAGGACATTAACTCTAACACAAAGGACGTTAATGTTAATTCTTACTATCAAACTGTCAAGGTCATTAAACTCTAACACAAAGGACGTTACATGTTACATCAATATAACTGTCAAGGTCATTAACTCTAACACAAAGGACGTTAATGTTACATCAATATAACTGTCAAGGTCATTAACTCTAACACAAAGGACGTTAATGTTAACTCAATGATATAACTTGTCAAGGTCACTTAACTCTACCAAAGGACGTTAAGTTACATCAATATAAACTGTCAAGGTCATTAACTCTAACACAAAGGACGTAATGTTACATGCGATATAACTGTCAAGGTCAATAACTCTAACACAAAGGACGTTAATGTTACATCAATATAACTGTCAAGTGTCATTAACTCTAACACACAAAGGACGTGTAATGTTTACATCGATATAACTGTCAAGGACATTAACTCTAACACAAAAGGGACGTTAATGTTACATCGATATAACTGTCAAGGTCATTAACTCTAACACAAAGGACGTTAATGTTACATCAAGTATAACTGTCAGGTCATTAACTCTGACACAAAGGATCGTTAATGGTTACATCAATATAAACTGTCAAGGACATATAACTCTCTAAACACAAAGGACGTTCAATGTTACATCTGAATATAACTGTCAAGGTCATTAACTCTACACAAAGGACATAATGTTACATCGATATAACTGTCAAGGACATTAACTCTAACACAAAGGACGTTAATGTTACATCAATATAACTGTCAAGGTCATTAACTCTAACACAAAGGACGTTAATGTTACATCGATATAACTGTCAAGGACATTAACTCTAACACAAAGGACGTTTAATGTTTACACTCGATATAACTGTCAAGGGCCATTAACTCTAACACAAAGGACGTTAATGTTACATCAAAATAAACTGTCAAGGACAATTAACTCTAATAACACAAAGGACGTTAATGTTAACATCCGATATAACTGTCAAGGTCATTAACTCTAACACAAAGTGTTAATGTTACATCATATCACTAACTACAAGGTCAAACTAACACTAACACAAAGGACGTTAATGGTAGCAGTCAATATATAAGCTGTCGAGGACATGAAACTCTAACACAAAGAAACGGTTGTAGAACTCTCTTGAGTCTATCGTATATGAATATCATGCGTACAATGGTCATTTAACCTCTTAACAGCATAAGGAACGTATTAACAAATGTATGTCCTCTATTCATTCGTGATACACAAACATTGTCCTGCTTCACTGTGTCACATTAACTACTTAACCACAATATAGAGTATTGATAAAATGTGTAAACATCACATATAACTGTCAACGTCTCTTCGTGTCAAGAAAGGTTGAACATAACTCTAACACAAAGGGTACGCTTACATTGTTACAATCAAGTCATATATCTACTGATCTCGAAAGGTCTAAACCAATTTAACTCTTAACAAACGCAACTTAAGGTACGTAATGTTTGTACTAAGTCAAATATAGATTGATCATAAGGGGAGTCCCACTCTAACTCTTTAAGCACCAGTTATAAGTGAACAGTTTAATTGTTGACAAATTCAATAAACAATTAACTGTTACCGGTCCTTTCGTGTTAGACGTTTACTCAGTGACCGAAAGCTTGGAAGCTTATATTAGTGTATATAATCTGTCTAACACACATTAGAACGATCGGACCGGTTTATATGGTGGTCTACAGTCTTAAATATTAGACCCTGTACCAGTTATATCGAGACATTTAAATCTCATAACACACAAGACTTTGTAACTACACTTATCCTAACGTCCTTCTGCTGTTAGAGTGTAATGACCTTGATTCAGGCTATTTATTGTACATGTAACATTACACGTCCTTTTAGTGTTAGAGTAATGATCCTGGAACTAGTTAAGCTGATGTCTATTGAGTTAACATTAACGCCTTTTGTTAGAAGTTAATGTCACATGTGACAGGTATACTTGAGATCAGACACTGTATAACCATTAACACGTTCATTCTTTGTGTTAGAGTTTCATATGAGAACGCTTTGTAGCAAGTAATATATCGGAGTTTGTAAACATATGTTAATCGATCCTTTGTCTTAGAGGTAGTGTCCTTGACATAGTTATATCGATGTAACATGAACGTCCTTGTGTTTAGAGTTAATTACCTTGACAGTATATATGATGTAAACAATTTTAAACCTTCCCTTGGTGGTTAGATAATGAAACCTTGAGCAGTCTATATTGATTGTAACATTAACGTCCTTTGTGTATAGAGTAATGTCCTTGACAGTGAATATGAAGTAACATATAACGTCCTTCTTGTGTTAGTGTTAAATGTCCTATTATGACAGTGATATTGATGATAACATTACGTCCCCTCTTTGGTGTAGTAGGTTAATGTCCCACACATGAATTGATGTAACATTAACGTCCTTTGTGTAGGAGTTAATGTCCTGACCAGTATATTGAAAGGTCCTTGTACACTAATTTAACTATAACCTCCCCTCGTTGCTTGTTAGGAGTTAATTCCTTGACTATGTTATATAATTTGATGTAACATTAACCAAGAGCGTATCCTTTTAATGTTGGTTATGATTAAGTTAATGTCCTTGACAGTTGATATTAGATGTTAACATTTACCGTCCATTTGGTTGTTAGAGTTAATGTCTTCGACAGTCTATATTGATGTTAAAACATTTAACGTAGCACCTGTCAAGGACGAAGTTAACATCAGATACACAGTTAAGACATAACCTACAACAAAGAGTTTATATACTGACATACTGTCAAGTCATAATTAACTCTTTAACACAAAGGACATGATATATGTATCATCAAATAACTGTCAAGGACATTAACTCAAACACAAAGGACGTTAATGTCTACATCAATATAACTGTCAACAAGGACCATTAACTCTAACAACAAAGGGACGTTAATGTTACATCAATATAAACTGTCAAAGCACATTAACCTCTAACACAAAGGACGTTAATGTTTACATCAATATAACTGTCTAAGGCCATTAACTCTAACACAAAGGACGTTAATGTTACATCAATAATAACTTGTCAAGGTCATAACTCTAACACAAAGGACGTTAATGTTACATCAATATAAACTGTCAAGGTCATTAACTCTAACACAAAGGACATTAATGTTACATCAATATAACTGTCAAGGTCAATTAACTCTAACACAAAGGACATAATGTTACATCAATATAAACTGTCAAGGTCATTAACTTCTACACAAAAAGGACATTAATGTTACATCAATATAAACTGTCAAGTCGATTAACTCTAACACAAAGGACGTATAATGTTTACATCAAGTATAACTGTCAAGGTCATTAACTCTAACAAACAAAGGACGTTAATGTGTTACATAGTCAATATAACTGTCAAGGTCATCATAACTCTAACACAAAAGGACGTTAATGTTACATCAATTATAACTGTCAAGGTCATTAACTCTAACACAAAAGTATGGTTAACCGGACGTTAATGTTACATCAATAAATATAACTGTCAAGGTCAAGGACATTAACTCTAACAACAATACGGTACATAATGTTTACATTACAATAATAATGCTGTCAAGGTCATTAACTCTAACACAAAGGACGTTAATGTTACAGTGATCACAATATAACTGTCAGAATACGAGTTACACTACTGTATTAATCTAATACCACTAAGACACAGGACGTTTAATGTTACATCAAATATAATATCTTAACCTAAAAAGGCGTCATTACCTCTTAAGGCTTTAAGGTAATGACCTGAACACACCACGAAGGACGTTAATGTTACATTCAATATAACTGTCAAGGTCATTAACTCTAAACAACAAAGGACATATGTTACATCAATATAACTGTCAAGCGTCATTAACTCTAACACACACAAGGACTGTTAATGTTAACATCAATATAACCTGTCAAACATTAACTCTAACACAAAGTGACGTTAATGTTACATCAAGTATAACATGTCCAAGGGTCATTTAACTCTAACACAAAGGCACGGTTAATGTATACATCAATATCACTGTCAAGGTACATTAACTCTAAACACACAGGACGTTAATGTTACATCAATATAACTGTTCAAGACATTAACTCTAACACCACAGGACGTTAAATGTTACATCAATATAAACTGTTCAAGGGTCATAACTCTAACACAAAAGGACGTTAATGTTACATCCAATATAACTGTCAAGGGACATTTAACTCCTAACACAGACGTTAAGTACTTATCGAATATAACTGTCAAGGTCATTAACTCTAACACAAGAAGGTGACGTTAATGTTACATCAAATAATAAATGCTACAAGTCATTAACTCTAACCACAAAGGAACGCTTAATGTTACATTCGAGGTTAGGAGTTTAAATTACATCCGTCAATGACGATATTAACTCTAACACACTTAGGACGTTAATGTTACATCTAATATAACTGTCAAGGTCATTAACTCTAACACAAAGGACGTTAATGTTACAATACAATATAAATGTCAACTTTAATAACTCTAACTACATAAGGACAGTTAATGATTAAACATCAATTAACTGTCAAGGAACATTAACTCTAACACAAAAGACGTTAATGTATACATACAATATAAATCGTCAAGGTCATTAACTCTAACACACAAAGGGACGTTAATGTTACATCAATATTAACTGTCAAGGTCAATAACTCTAACACAAACGCGAACCAATCACTCTTCACAACGACGTTGAATGTACTAACTCGATATAACTGTCAATACAGTAACTCTAAACACAAAGGACGTAATGTTACTTCGATATAACATGATACATTAATCATCCTTTGTTAAGCTTAATGTTATCTTCGACTAACACTAAAGGACGTTAATGTGTACAATCAATTATAACTAGTCAAGGCGACATTAACTCTTAATCACACAAAGACGGTAATAATGTTTAACTGACATCAATATCACTTGTCAAGAAGAGTCAATAACTCTAACACAAAGGACGTTAATGTTAATTACATCTAATTTACACTTCAAGGTCAATAACTTCTAACACAAAGGAACGAGTTCAATGTTACTTCGAATATTAACTGTCAAGAACATTAAACTCTAACACATAAGGACGTTAATGTTACATCAATATTCACTGTCAAGGGTCATTAACTCTAACACACAAAGGACGTTAATGTTTACATTCAATATAACTGTCAAAGGACATTAACTCTAACACAAAGGACGTTAATGTTACATCAATATAACTGTCAAGGACATTAACTCTAACACAAAGGACGTTAATGTTACATCGATATAACTGTCAAGGACAATTAACTCTAACACAAAGGACACGTTAATGTACATTCAATATAACTGTCAAGGACATTAACTCTAACACACAAGGACGTTAATGTTACATCAATATAACTGTCAAGGACATTAACTCTAACACAAAGGACGTTAATGTTACATCAATATCACTGTCAAGGACATTAACTCTAACACAAAGGACGTTAATGTTACATCAATATAACTGTCAAGGACATTAACTCTAACACAAAGGACGTTAATGTTTACATCAATATAACTGTCTAAGGACATTAACTCTAACACAAAGGACGTTAATGTTACATCAAATATCAACTGGTCAAGGACATTTAACTCTAACACAAAGGACGTTAATGTTACATCAATATCACTGTCAAGGACATTAACTCTAACACAAAGGACGTTAATGTTACATCAATATCACTGTCAAGGACATTAACTCTAACACAAAGGACGTTAATGTTACATCAATATAACTGTCAAGGTCATTAACTCTAACACAAAGGACGTTAATGTTACATCGATATAACTGTCAAGGTCATTAACTCTAACACAAAGGACGTTAATGTTACATCGATATAACTGTCAAGGACATTAACTCTAACACAAAGGACGTTAATGTTACATCGATATAACTGTCAAGGTCATTAACTCTAACACAAAGGACGTTAATGTTACATCAATATAACTGTCAAGGACATTAACTCTAACACAAAGGACGTTAATGTTACATCAATATAACTGTCAAGGTCATTAACTCTAACACAAAGGACGTTTAATGTTACATCAAATATAACTGCTCAAGGTCATTAACTCTAAACACAAAGGACGTTAATGTTACATCGCATTATAACTGTCAAGGTCATTAACTCGACACAAAGGACGTTAATGTTACATCAAGTATAACTTCAAGGTCATTAACTCTAAACACAAAGGACGTTAATGTACATCAATATAACTGTCAAGGTCATTAACTCTAACACATAGGACGGTTAATGTTACATCG